>JAGJTL010005742.1:65378-90116 GCA_022063505.1 Calosoma granatense | reverse complement strand
TATATTGGTATGGTTAATCAGACTGCCAAATAATCTTCAAAATTGGTCAAACATAAAAACCAAATGGTTATTAACAAAAAACTTGTAAACAACGATGGATTGTATGTTTGAATCAACTTTCATTCTCGTCATCGTTTCATCATTTGATTATGTTACTAATGTAGATGTGTGGGTAAGAATAAATGTTGCTTACTTTAGATGGAGGTGGTACTCTCGCTCGCTGTGTCTTCGTCCTGGTGGGCAAGGATTGTTGAACGTTGTTGTGTTCGGGGATGTTTCCATAATTTCCGACACCCGTGTAACTTGTACTGCTGTAGGTACTCACAGGGTTACTGCTGTATTGTTGTGTACTGGCCGCATAACCTATGAACAATTTGTTTCTATCAGTGTTCAAAGCAACAATTTCAATCATTATTGTCTTAGCTGTTGAGTGAAAGCTTCGGATAACTGATATACATTTCTACAAAGTATCTATGCATATTTCATACCCGATGATTGATTCTGTTGTTGTGCTTTCACCGTGTCCGACGTTTGCTGTGTAAGTTGGCTCAGGTACTGGGACTGTGCAGCCGTTAGACTCCCGACCCCGCCCATGGGTGGGGCGTGGCCCTGTTGCGTTGGCAACGGTTGTTGTACTGACTGCGGTTGGCCACCCGTCTCACCCGGGATCACCCCACTCGGAGGAGGTTGTTGTTGCTGCTGATTGCGCAGCTCCAACGCCTAACAACAAGCAAGCACGTACATAAATAATAACAGTTAACATAATGAGGAATATATATATATATATATACCTGAGTCAGTTGTTGCGTCGCTGAAGGCACTTCCTGGGGCGTCACAATGTTCCCAGCATCACCTGGTACGATCTGCTGTTCCGGTTGTACGTCCCCAGATTCCAGAACCGAACTTGGTGTAAACACCTTGGTATCGGCCAGCGAACCAGTGTACTCCTCGTTGTACCAGTCGTCAATAGGCGAGGGGAAATCATTATCCCAATTCTCAGCTATATATATATATAGATATTACATTACAGTGTACTAGACTACATATATAACAATATGTTATAAACAACATTGTACTTGGACACAACCAAATCAGAATGCCAAAAACATCTTCGAAGCTGATCAAAATATCTGACAACGATACAACTATCAAAGAACTTGACAGAAGTATCTATCAAATATTTGAATCAGTTCTCAGTCTCGTCATCGTTTCATCATTTTATTATACACTGTTCATACGAATACTTGGTTAAGTGAATTTGAGAATGATATAGGGTATTGCTGTGAGAACTTACCTTCTCCAAAGTTTCCAGCCTGTGTGGCAGTATTCGAGTTCCACGTATCCATGGTGGACCGTGTGAACGTATTCCGTGGTCCACCGCCCTCTCTGGACTGGAATGTGCGAGATCCGAGTCTGCCACCACCTCTGCCGCCTCTGCCAGAGCCACCGCCCCGGACAGGGCCGTTGGACATGCGGCCGCCACGACGCGGTCCGTCCGACTCCAGGTTCTTCTCATTCTCCCTATTCTCTCGTCCTCGCCCTGTAACAACCAACAACACGTTCAACTTATGTTCATTTCATCATGCTACACTTTGAATACAGGACAAATATATATTGAAGAAAACAATGTACATGCTGAATAACAAGTGTAATGTGTCTAATTTACTTACATCCACCTCGGCCGCGCATACGTGGTGGACCGCCGCCCCTGGTGCGAGACTTGTCCCTGTCATTGCCGGTCTGCGCTGGTGGAGTATCCTGCCATTCGTCTGTGCCCGCTTCTGTGTTACCCTCTGTCTTATTCGTACTCGCGGCTTGTCGATTTTTCTTCTTTTTGACGGAAGTTACCCACTCCTTTTGGGAAGATAATGATAGCATATAGTGTTACACTCGCATACAGCTTCGTTCATTTACTGACACATATGTATCTACCGTTCAGCCATATTTGTGAGAATACGGAGTGTGTGTGTGTGTGCATAGATAAATACACTTACCTGATCCGAGCTTTCAATCAACATATTGACAGCCTGGTTGATGTCGAAGCTGCACTCGTGCAATGCAAAGCAAGCTTCTTCCTCTGACCGCTCTGTCATCTCTATGACAGTGCTCACCTTCTCTTTCATACTTGGGTCCTCTGGACGCAAGTCCTTGTATTTTGCATTGCGTATGGAATCTGAATTTTGTTGTGACTGACTTTTATCACCGGATCCTTTGCCTGTGTGTGTCAATTAAATAATCATACGTATATACATATCACCTTTCATACAGATTACACTACTAACTATTCTATACATATATATATAATAATGTACATACCTAATTTGTTCTTTTCTATCTTTTGTGTGTCACTTTTTTCTGATTTCTGTGTTTTTGTCGTGGTATCACCTTTCGTACCTCTACCACCTTTACTGGTGGTACGATTCGAAGAGCTCATCTTTACAATATTTACAAGCAATTATGTACAATCAACCTGAAACAAAGCAACTATTCAATATAACGCCCTTCCTTATTCCTATCATAATCGGTAGTACGCGAGTATCAAAGTAATCAGAAATACAAAAATATGTCAAGCTATGCAATATGAGATGAAATGAGTCAGTGTCCATTTCCTAATGCTCTTATTATCAGCAATGTTTATTAAAAGATAGAAGGCTATAATAATATATGAAATTCTGCGAAACCATTATGCACGGCAAATTTACATATCAGGTAAACAAAAATAACTGTAAAATAATTTATAAAAATTAGTTAAACTGAAAAACGGACAGTTGGTTCGCATCATTCAAGAAATATTTCCTTGAAAATAAAATCAGGAAACAAACAAAATACGTAAAACTACGGAACACTTGGCAACATTGCAAAATTATCCGGTACAAAAGAACACCACCTAAACAAGCAATTTGTACATTTATAGAATATTTTAACCAAATTAAAAATATTACAAATTGTACATTACACCGGCACACACCACTGGAGCACAATTAATGATCTCGAATATCACGAAAAGTTAAAAAAAATCCACTACCATGTGGAGAGGGACGCCATTTCAAAGCCTTGTAAAGCTCGTCTATTGACAACCACAAAATAATATTCGAGGTACAGTCACACATTGAACACTGACAAACTTAATTACAATTAAACAGAATCAAATAGTATTTTACCAGGCTTTGAATATATTATTCACACATTAAAAACTTTAAAAACGTAATAAAAGACAAAATAACGACGATAATAACCATACCTGTCCAGTACGCTCAAAACGCAGTCTAGTCACGTGACACATCGGTATCCAAAATGGCCAGAAAATTTATGGCGCGATAATCAAACAAACATTCAAATAACAATTACATTATTTATTTTCTTCTAACTGTGCTAATGAAGATAAATAATTTCGCAAAACAAAAACTAGTGAAATAATTCTTGTAATTGTGTATAAATATTATACTTTATTAACTAGTACAAATGATAAGGAGAAATATTTTCATTTGACAAGACATATAAAAACAATAGAATGCACAAATTTAAAATAAAATAAGAACTGTAATGTGTAAAAAACAAAAAAAAATACAATATAATAAAAAATGTTGCAACAATCATATAAAATATTCTACCATAAATATTACAAACATCTATTACGTCCGCTATCTGTTTCACAGTATTCCTCAGATATTTAAAATACATTATAATGATTACTGTAATTATGTATAAGAAATAATTTAACCATAAATTTAAATTTAAAAATTGCATTACAACTAACATCACGCTATTCCGTCAAATCGGAAAATAACACATAACCTAATAAACTGTTGTTTTTCTCGCATGTATATTTTTAAATTATAAAAGAAAATGTTGACTCCGGCAAGTGGAATTGGAAAATTTGCTCTGCGTTCTTGCAAAGTTATAAGATTTGTGAGACAAGGATGTACTAATCGACCGTTCTATCATATAGTTATACAAGAGGTAGGTATTCATTTAATTACTGAAGTATATCCTTATTTGTTTGCTATGAAATATTTTTGTAAATTATGTTTGATTGTAGAAAAGAAAAGACCAATACCAACCAGTTATAGAACAAGTGGGCACATATGATCCGTATTCAAACCAACACAATGAGAAACTAGTTTCACTAAACATGGAACGAATCAGATTCTGGATAGGTCGAGGTGCGCAGATTTCACAACCCGTCGAAGTGTTATTAGGTAACTAAACGTAATACTTTGCCCCTGGTTACGTAGAATTAATCATTCTGTCTCATGCTCAGGTCTGTCCGGTTTATTACCAATTCATCCAACAACATATATGACTGCATGGAGAAATAGAAAAGCAGCTGAGCAAGCAACGGAACAGGAAAATGTAGAAGAGAAAACGCAACAAAGTGCATCGTAAACACTACTAGTATTATAGTAAAATGTGTGTGTATAAATTTACATAATCATAATTATAGACAAATTACAAATATTCTAAAACATACCACTGGTCATTTCTCTATATTAACAGTTTAGCCCACATTTCCAAAAACAAAATCCCATTACAGTAAAAATATTGCTATGCAAAATTATCTTAATAATACATCTGTCAGTTAGAGAGAATCACAGATGAATAAGTATATAAAAATAGATGAGCTAAAGTTGTCTTTTAATTAAGATTCGACATACACATATGTAACATCACTAGCACCATCTAATGGTATTTCGCCCAGACTACTTGTTCATCTGTACATAGCAATATTTCATAATCTTACTCGACAATCAACTGCATATATATATGTAAATATAAATATATCTATCAATCACCTCGTGAACAAATCATTTTATTATATGAACGTTGAACTGGCGCATAACTGTGCATAGCCTGCTATATAAAAATTGCATTGCAAGTATTCAATATCACTTAGTAGAACATTTCTAAACAGTACAAAAACATTACATTATTTTGGTAAAAATACCTAAAAAAATTCCAAAGCTAACAATTTATTTCGACAATGGTAAAATATTTAAAAAAACAAGTATATTTGTGACATGGATTCATTCAGTCTGACTTCAGGCCGGAGGCTGCGATTTTGGTCACTGTAAATAGAAAACACACATTTAGTATTGCGGCTTTATTTTATTTAAACCGTATATATATATTTACCAGAATCTTTCACATTCTGCAGAGTATTGTCTATTGTTCCGTGATGTTTCAAGAAATATGGTCGGATGACACGTTTGTACAGGACGAGAGAGCCGTTGAAATCAGTTGGCATCATCAGCCATACCATGAACAAGCACTGTAAATCATAATTCAAAACATACAAGTGTACGAAAAACACAGAAACATATAGAGTGGAATTCGTGGAAGTGTTGCACGAGTTCCACTATATTACATCGATAATTTAATGAAAATAGAATCCAATATGCTGATTACGAAATTAAATATGCAAATATACACTTGAATAATTAATTTAATTAGTAAAAACTATATGAATAGAATGTAGAACACAAGCACGGCAGTATCGATTGTTAGTTCAAATTAATTTACGAGTAGAATACAATTTTCTTATATATTAGCAACAAATTGAATTTCTATATGCTACATTTCAAATTACCTTCAACAGCCAGTACAATGGGAACCAACCGGCAACCATATCTGCGAAGAATTCAACGACAGAAAACAGGGCAAATACGACCCAATAAGTCAACCATTTTGTATCATCATCTTTCTGCGGGCTTTCAAGGGCTCTCATCGACGTGTATGCAGGATATAAGAATCCAATGGTATTACATACAAGTTGTGCGCCATAACCGAATATTAAATAAATACCGGTGAAAGCAATGAAACCTGTATAAGAGAAAAACGCTCAGTGAATACATGACAATAGTACGAAAATAGACAGCTGGACTTGAGCCATGCCGGGAAAACATTAATTTAGAATGATTTAAAAAAGATAGAAAGGTATTCACATCTTCGTTTTAAATATAGAATTTACGGTATTTCGTTATAAGATTTCACAATCAAGCAGTTTCTTTCGTAATAAAAATATCTATAATTGTATATAATTACAACGGTAAAAAACTACGAGGAAAAAACCGGGTCGACAAAAAGTCAATTCGGCTAATACCGGTTTTTTTGGATCAATGAACGGTCCAGTAAATGGAAATACATGATTCAAATTATTAACAAAACTACGTGAATATGATCTTTAACAGACGCAAACAGCTGTTTAATTACGTTTCTTGTTTCTAATTCATGTTTTATTGAAAGAAATTACTCACCCAAGAAAACATATAACCTGTCAACTCCTGTCTTTTCTTCTACTAATAATAATGTCTTCGTCCAGGGTTTGCTGTCATCTCGTAAGGCGTTTTCCAAGGTGCTTTTCAGTTCCTGGATTTTTGCAGCCATTTTTTGTCTCTATAGTATTGTGTCGTACCTGATAATGAGTGAGAACAGAATGCACTTTTGTCAAGGCCGCCGGTAATACTGAAAAATTTATAACGGATATTGCCCTTACATAAACGATGCGTATCCGGATACAGTATTACTGCGTCAAAATATAGTTCATTTATTATGTAACAGATGGCCATACAAAATAAATTTTAAAAACCATAAATTTTAATTTACAATTTATTTCAATTCGATCTGAACTAATTATTAATGTAGATAGTTCATATCTATTGTAACTACAACAATTTAACAATTTTTCTAATTACCCTATTTGAGAGACATCTACATTCAAAATAAAACAAATGATTCAGGTTTGGCAGGATAAAATTTTACACATTCCGCCATATTGGAATCAGTCTTGATCGGTGTCGTTCGGGTTGTTATCTAACCGAAGTACTTACACATAACAGGTATGTTTTTAAGGATTTTTATCTGAAATAATGTTTTTATAGTTCGTATTTTCATATTGTATGATATATATTTTATAGACATGCTGGCATCAAAGGTAGTACCTCAACTTTGCAGAACTATTGCAAGGAGGAACTTTTCTAACACCAGTGGTTCCGTCATTGCTGGACCACCATCCGTACGAGTTTCCTTCGCGGAAAAGGCTAGTTTGGGATCCGTAATGGTCCTCAGCTTCTTGGTTATACCTGCCTGGGTAATGGTTCATATGGAAGAGTACAAGGGACACAAATAAATTGTCCTACCCACTTACGTTGATATGTGTAGTAAATTATTGTATTCCAGATTGTATATAATGTTAAATATACGATAATATTAAATAGACATGTATTTGTTGAAGTAAGAACCTATATATATATATATATTTATCTTTATACATTCGCATCACAATCGTACATGTATCTAAACAGATTTGACATTACAGAACTTTGCTAATAGATAAACACAATCTTCTATGTATTTGGTGAATAATACAATCCATTCATATGTTATTATATGATATATTTGTTAAAATTCATATGTAATTGTCATTGTAGTAAAATGATTACGAGTAAGTAAGCATGCAAGACTCCACACTCCAGGGCAAATGCAGATCATTCTATAGTTATAACGACTCTTACAAATAAACACATGACTAGCACACAACAAAGTCAATACTTTTCTTTCAGAAAAATATAAAATTCTGATTGGCACATATCCCTTACAGGCGATTATAATTTGATATTCTGAAATTACAAGCACCTAATATTAATTTGGAGGCATTATTGGACTGGTGTTTTATGCGATCATTCAATATCCAAATCTAGTAAGTAATATGTATTTAGTACAGTTAGGTTAAAACGATGCTCAAGTACACACTTATATTATTTGGAACGACTTATAGATTACTGCTAGAAGTTTAAAAATATTTGCCCTTTGAAGAAACTGTAACAGTACGCATGTATTCATAAATACTCTATACAAGAGTTATAGATACATAATGCCATATTCCATTTTCAAACAATAGTCCACAAATTTTAATATATAGAAAACACTACAACAAAACATTGAACAAGAAATATTCATGTATTTATGGAATATTTTAATAGAAAGATGAAGTACCGACAATATTTATATTACTCTATTATTATTATTAGTATATTTAGAAATAATTTCATCTAGTGAACTCCTAATAAGATTCTTAGGGTACAATTTCCAAATGTATCTGCGTCTATCTACGATATCAACCTTGCATATAATTTTTAATTACTGTATTTGTATTTGAATCAATTGATTGTAATTGAATGTTATGAGTGTCGAACAGTACAGTGGACAAAGTCAGTTTGAGGTAAACTATTTTCTAAATATGTTTACAATGAAAATATTCTAAAATCTTGATTACATGATGATTCATAATGCATGGGACAAATATAAAATGGAATACAGCTGTTTATACGTATTAAATAATATACATATGTTATATATGGTATCCACCTGAACAAAGTTGTATCAGTACATCGTTAAAAGTAGAGTATGGACCCATAGTTGTTTATATTGAAACAATAAACATTCAGTTACCACATGTGCGGAAAATAGAAGTGTGTGCACACATATCTCTCTTATCACATTCATATCAAATAGATAGTACTTTACGTAAACACGTGTGTGCATTAGTGAAACAATGGATAACACAAATTAGATATACATATCACTTTATACTAGGAAGAACATATTCACATACGTTTTGTACCGCGCAATACTTTGGTAGTGAGCAACGTGTCATACACTAATCAAGCGAAAGCAACATACTAATAGAGTAATGATAATCATAAAACTTCATGAAATAGACACATGGTAGAATAATGTCATGCTTGTTCAAAGTAAACTTAACATTCAACTTCTTAAACGACAGTACATAACAGATTCTACATACGTATATTTATTAACAGAAATAAACCATCTTGACTTTCAACCAAGTATGTAAATATTTCTGTCAAATATTCAGTTTGCTATAAAAATAGAATAATTTACAAGGACTCGAACCGTACTAAACAGCCTGCACAATTATTATGGATCAATTGAAACCAGTGGAAAAATTGTGTAATATGTATGTGCGGTTCAAATCCCTGACTATATATGAATCAAAGTATACGGTAAAATAACGACTTGTATCGCTAGATGAAACATCAAGATACAGAACAGATTTAAAGAAACAATACATTTATTCAATTAACAATGTTGTCCATTAGCAAATCAATTTCGCTATTAAAATATCAAATTAGTACGCCATTAAAGTCTGACAAGACAAACAGATAAACAATATTCATTTGAATAGTTTTAAAAACAACATATAAGATACTTTCGTTACATTATACAAAACAATTTTGGATGTAGCTTGAATCATTGAAAGTTCGGACTAAAACAATGCTAATAAAATACATACCAGCTCTGATACAAGGGTGTGGTGTTGACAAAGACAAATCACAAAGGAATTGTGAGCAAAATAATATGCCGAAAGACGAACAATATCATCACACGCTGGTGGGTAAGGCGGTTTTACGTAAACTGGATTTGTTAAAATCACATATGGAACCTAGAAGTGCTGTTCGATCCTTGCTCGCTGGTGCCGGCGTCGACAAACCGTTCATTTCCGGTACGGGCGGCGGTAACGGTGCCATGGGTGGGGGTGGTGGAGGTGATGGTATATTAGAGCCTTAAAAATAATAAAACAATAATACCATATTAGATAAAGTAAATACATTTACATAGTATGTTGTCAACCGACAGGAATATACATTGAAATTCCAAATAATCCTATCTATAATTCTATATAATTCCCTACTCTGCACTAATTTTCAAAACCAAGCCCATCCTTAACGAATATTAATTACAAACAACATTCCATCGATACATTATCCAAAGTTGCAAACGAATTAAAATTGTGTAATAAAATTTTCTACTAAATTATTGCGACGTTTCAGCAAAATTGTCATTTTTAATTTTGATTATAAATTCTTTACTTATGATTGAATTCAATTTACTTATCTGTACGTTCTGTAGTAAGTTTGCAAACGATATAAAAATGCAGAATACCGGACAAAAGCGTAAATAAAATAGACAGCAGTACTGAGTAAAACATTCAACAAAAACATGCAAAGGAAAAATTCGTCTACCCTGTTTCCTTAGTTTGTTTTCAGGCCTATAAAAAAACATAAAAGCACTAGAGTTAGAAATAAATGGCTGCTTTTACAAAGAATAGCAGAACAAGCAAATCCCATACCATAATGTAATATCACTAACGAATTTATTTAAATATCAAATAGTTGTAAATATTACCGCATATATACCATCCGTAGTATATACCAATAATACAATTATATGTATAGAACCAAAATACAACATGTACTATATCTTATTACCGCACATATGTTTAAACACTGTACTGTAACAATAAATAAAGAATAGAATTGAGTGAAACAAGATGATTATTTGAATTGTGTGAAACATGTTTATATATACAGAATATCGAATGTCACATGGTGAATGTGGTTACCTGTAGTTGATGGTGGTGTCACTGTGCCCACTGACGTTGCTGTACTGGTACTATTCACACTTTCAGAACGTTCCGAGCCATTCTGGATAGACAACTGCTGCTGTTGTAACAGCTGTTTCTTTTGCTCTCGCTGTTGTTCCTTCTGCTGCTCTTTCTGTTGCTGTTTTTGTTCTTGCTTCTGCACATCACAACAGTCAAATAATAAATAAACTACAGCTATCCCAAGTTGTGCAATACATCAAGATATACAAACTGACATTTGGATTGAATAACAAATAAAACACTGGCGTGACTATGATATAATATTAAATAAAATATGTATGTATTAACTGACCGCTTTATGTTTTCGTTTCTTCTTCTCTTCCTCGGAACTCATCATCTCTTGTACTTTGACAAGTCTCTTCTGACTTCGTACCATCTTCTGTTCTTCCTTCAACCGTTCCTCTAACTGCATCTGAGCTAATCGTAACTGTTCTTTCGTACTGCACGGTATTTTCAAATGTCCTTTCTCGTCCGGACCATGAGTCAACGTTATCGATGAGAAAAATGGATGGGACATTAATGCTTCGATTGTTGGCAATCCACCTTTGCATGCTTCCGCAGACAGTATTGATTCCAAAATAGATTCTGAAATATACAAATACACGATGCACATATAAACAACAGACATGTGTATTTGAGTAAGGTTCAAGTGTATAATACAAATCAAGATGGTGTCAAATAGCAAATGAAACTTACTCAATAAAGGAGGACAATTAGTAGGATAGTTCTCACAGACAGATTCGTGTAGAGGACATCCGAATGCCATTTCGTACAGAATATGCCCAAAACTGTACACATCTATCATCTGCAGGGAATGTATACGTTTGTGTTGTACAAAATAAGGCCTATAAAAGGAAGGAACACCGAGTACACCGTTCTCAATATCCAGTAGACGAACTCTGTCATTTTCTAAAATTAGATTGCCCGAATGTAGATGACCTGTCGACAAAAATAAACTCATTTACACATCACAGTAAACAACAAATAATAATAATACAAATTAGTGTTTACCGTATGGTAGTCCTTTATCGTGTAAAAATTTTAGAGCCTCTAATATTTGTTTTCCATAGAGCGCAATCTGTTCCACGGACAAGTGTGCATGACCTTTAGGATTACCGTATTTCTTTAAGAATGATTGACGTGGTTTTGCACTACATAGAATGTCTCGTAACGAGCCATTTTTATTGGCTTTTCTAACTACAAGACCACCCACGTCTGTGCAAAGGCATAATTCAACGGAATGTATATACGGATGCTAAAAGCAACATTACATACACTATTCAATATGTTTGTTTCGATTATTCATTACGGAATGGTACATAGAAATAGTTGAAATATGATACATGTTAACAGTAAAACAGTAATAGATATGAAACAGCTGGCTTGGGTTATCCAAACATAGACATATGTAATTAATAAGCGAATATTAACAAAATAATCACTATGAACAATGTGTACGTGCTGAATCAGGCTCAGTTACCTGAATCTGTCCTAAACTCTTGAACACAGCGTGCATATCCTTATCCTCTAAATATTTATCAGGTCCATAATCGACCCAACTTGCTAATAAATCATCCTTGGCCGATGATTTACATTTAACTTGGAAGTAGTGTTTTCGTAAACGCCATCCTATCTCAGGCTGGGGGCCGACCACCTCCCACCCCACTTCACCACGTAATGCTAAAGATACATATTGTAGTGCTAATTCTGGAAAATACGTCAAACAATCAAGTTATGATAATGAATATTTCATATGTAGTCACTAATTTTCAATGCAGTTAGTAAATAGTATGAGAAGATTAGACACGGAAACTTACCGTGAAATGGAGTACTATAACTGTCGGGATCAACAAATTTTTTTGTTGTCAAAGAAGACGCGAGTATCGGATTCATGAGCACGGCGTTCAGATATTTCTGTGGAATGGAATGTGAATAAGTATTAACCATTGATTAGCACAACAGTTACATGCCATATTTAACCTGCAAAGCTTGTTGTCGTTCTGATATAAACTCACGGTCCATGTTCCCAATGAGCTTTTTGGGTGGAAAAGGCAATGACAGCCCGGAGGACTGCAAACTCGAATATAAAGATAAGAAGTCATTATACCTTTTGTAAATGTGCCAAGATTTATCACGAAATGGTCCTCGCTGAACTCGTATTATATATTCCTGTAATATTCATTGATGCAATTACGTTGTTATGATATGTATTTAAGAACACTTGATAACCTACTGTATGGCCATTAATGTTATGATAATTCTCTATAACACATGTCAATGATTCGGTATCATCTAATAAAACTTTCCTGGCGATTTTCTTCTCAAATATAGCCATTGATTTGTAGGAAACATTACCACAGTTAACAAGTCCATTAAATTAAACATTCCGCCTGGAGAAACGTCAATCAGCCATATTTGACAGCACCAACATTGCACAACAAATAAAAAAAACGTTAACTTGTTAGCGAAATATGTACGAAGACCAATCACTATAACCCCACCAACATGGCGTATCGTCCGTCTAGCCAATAGAATTCTAGGAACACAGTAAATAACGATGACGTATGTACATGTGAAACATTGGCAACAGTGCTTTAACTGGAGATGAACAAAACAAAAAGTGTTATTTGGAGTAATTTCGTTTTATTAGTAGTTCTGCATATAATAATCATCTAATCTAAACAGTAAAATTATAAGATATATAAATACTGGACAAGACAGGGTTGTTTTTTAATAATTGGTTTTATTGTTTACGGATCCATGAAAGAAATTATGTAACACAAAATGACAGAAACACATATTACAAATTTAAGTTTAATTAACTATCCATCATATCAGAAAATCGTTGCATTGTTACAGCAACAAACTTATGACGAGCGTGTATGTATTAAACAATGTATGGTATAAATTTTTAAAATATGCACATTGTGCAAGCCGATTAAACTGTGTGTGAATCTCATCGAACATGATGATATTTTCCAGCCGTTGACTGACTAATCTTATAATAATTTAACTATATAGATCGTCCTCCCCGTCATCCTGGAAGTTACCCTGATCGCCCACATTACCGCCGGGGGCACCGGCAGACGCGCCCGCTTGATTCGGGAATCGGAAATTTGTGCCGAACCCGCGTGACTGTTGTAATGTCTGTGCGAACATTTCGTACTTCCTGATATCGTTATCAGAAACAGATCGTCGGGCGAAACGCATCGCCTCCTCGAAATGTGCTCGAGTTATCTCAGGAACAGGATCATCTTCATCCATCTGCAAAACATCATATATACACACATTCCTGAATACACAACATAGTACAACACAGTCTATAAATATGCACTAGTGTCATACGCACACATCACGTTTATATTTCATCAGATTAAATCTAGAGGAATCCCCTACTATACACTGATAAAACATTCATACACAGAAGAATGTTTACCATACAAGAAATAACGTCAGCATTTCTATAAATAGACGATCATACATCCAAATATAATATTTTTTACCTGGCAATTGTATTGTTTTGTTAAAACACAATCCTATATGTATGTGATTAAAAATAATTTCACACAAAGAAAAAACTAATAATAATAATAAAAGATATTTGTATGTGTACAATATGACGTACATATATCGTTATCGAAATGACACTACTAATTGAATATGATATTGCATGAAGTTCCGTAATTGAATATTTCATACAAGGTTGTGTGTGCATTTCATAATAAATGATGATACTTACATCCATGGCCAAGTTCTGATTCGTGGCTCGCTCCCGTTCTCTTCTGATTTCTGACTCTATACACTGACGAATGGCCAGTTTACACGCTCGCTGACAGATTTCAGTCAGATCAGCACCAGAGAAGCCGTGTGTCACCTTCGCAATGTACACCATATCCACATCCTTCGCTACTGGTGATTTACGCAAGTTGGCCTTGAAAATGGCCTCACGTGACTTCTCATCGGGCAGAGGAATGTAAATCAGCTGATCAAGACGGCCTGGACGCAAGATAGCGGGATCGATAATATCTGTAATGCGGAAATTAAATCGTAAATTAATTATATCATTCACAAAGGAATTCTTTATTGCAATGTGTAACATACCGGGTCTGTTTGTTGCACCGATAATGAATACGTTCTTCTTGGCACCCATGCCGTCCATTTCAGTGAGGATCTGATTGATAACTCTGTCAGCTGCACCGCCGGCATCCCCGACATTGCCACCACGAGCCTTCGCTATCGAATCCAACTCATCAAAGAACAACACACACGGAGACGCAGAACGGGCCTAATAAAACATATTTATTTACCGCCATGTACATGTATACAGTATATATACAGCTATATGTATATAAATTAATAATAAAATTCCACACAGTTTTACAATTTAAATAATGTCAATAACGAACTAAACTAACCTTATCGAAAATATCTCTGACGTTAGCTTCAGATTCACCGAACCACATAGTAAGCAACTCGGGTCCCTTGACCGAAATGAAGTTAGCCTGACACTCGTTGGCGATGGCCTTGGCCAACAAAGTTTTACCACAGCCCGGCGGGCCGTAGAACAACACACCTCTGGACGGCTGCATACCGAACTTCAAGAACTTGTCCGGATGTTCGACTGGATACTGTACCAGCTCCTGCAGTTCCTTCTTGACGTTCTGCAGACCACCGATATCATCCCAAGTGATGTTCGGCACCTCTACGACAGTCTCACGCAGTGCACTCGGACTGCTCTTCGTCATGGCGTACCGGAAGTTCTCCATAGTGACAGCCAGAGAGGACAGCACTTCAGCATCAATTTGATCGTCTTCCAAATCGATCAGGTCCATCTTCTCACGGATCTGTTGCAGAGCCGCCTCCGAGCACAGCGATGCCAGGTCAGCGCCGACATGTCCGTGAGTCTCGGCGGCGATCTGTTCCAAGTCTACATCGTCCGCTAACTTCATGTTCTTAGTGTGAATGCGCAACACTTCCAGTCGACCGGTAGCGTCCGGAATACCGATATCGATTTCTCGGTCAAAGCGGCCGAAACGACGCAGAGCCGGGTCGATAGAATTCGGACGGTTCGTAGCTGCCATCACGATGACATGGGAACTCTTCTTCATACCGTCCATAAGAGTTAACAATTGCGACACGATGCGACGTTCCACTTCACCGTGAGTCTTCTCACGTTTCGGTGCGATGGCGTCCAGTTCATCGATGAAAATGATAGCCGGTGAGTTCTTGTCGGCTTCTTCGAATGCTTTACGCAAATTGCTCTCCGACTCGCCGGCCAACTTGCTCATAATCTCCGGACCGTTGATTAAGAAGAAGAAGGCACCGGTTTCGTTGGCGACGGCACGTGCGATCAGTGTTTTACCGGTACCTGGTGGACCGTACAGTAAGATACCACGCGGTGGCTTTACACCGATCGCTTTGAACAACGACGGATGACGTAATGGTAATTCTACCATCTCTTTGATCTGAGCCAGTTGCTTTCTACAACCTCCGATATCGTCGTAGCCTACTGCATTCAAAGCTTCCTCCTCTTCCTAACAGATTTACACAAACACATCAGTTACCAAAGTTTCAAGTAAATAATACATAGATTATAGAGATATGTAATGGTGAATATGCCGGCCTTGACCGTACCTGTACTATTAACCACCAAGAGAAGTAGTATGTTGTTTTTGTATTGATTTTGTGATTAGTACATTTTCCTAAAGGCAAATACTGTTTTATAGGGGTACCTGATATGCGACATGTATTGCAGGATAATGTCAATAGTTTAATTAAATGAAATCTTAGAACTTTCTGAAACTATTTTTATATAAAATTACAGTATAGCTATGTAACTAGTTTTACGACAACAACTAATACTTCTACCATTATTTCAACACGGTGATTAAAAAATGACGTATGACTTATTATTACAATGTACGAGATAAGATTACAACGTACCTCACGTTTGATCGGGTCCCCCTCGCAATGGATGACTGTATCCGGGGCCACAATACAATATGGAGCCGGATCTGTCTCGACCACTTTGAACTCAATGGCTCGCATACCTCCGCGTACAACGAACACATCGTCTTTGTGAATGGGACGATAAGCTTCCAGGAAATACGGCTTCAGGTACACTTCAAATAAGTTTCTACACAAGACAAATGTATTTTTATATTTTGTTATCTACTATGAACCAGTAGATATTTGTAGCTAACAATGGAGTTATATGAAAGTAGGGGAAATACCAAGAAATACGTTCACAAACATTGCCGATATAATATGAAAACTTTTGCATTTCACTCACTGTTTTAACTTGTATACATTTTAAAATATACAATGCAATTTAATATCAATAATTTTGATTGAATGTTTAGAACGCTATACGTATTAGAATTGAAAATAATCTGATGCAATATGATTGATAAAGTGTAAAGGAATGTATATTTACCCGGTAAGACCTTCCACAGTATCATCAATGGGCAATACGTGAATACGTTTGCCGTATTTGACATCCGGACATGGCTGAACGGACACCACATCAGACAGACGAACACGTAAATTATTACGAACGATTCTGTTCATGCGAATCTTCTCATCCGGACATGTGTCATCGGACAACACAATACAAACAGTTTCTTTCCTCCGTTTTCCTTTCAGAAGCACTGTATCCCCGCGGAATAACTGCAATTCATCCATCTTCGCTTGTGATAGTGACACAACAGAATTATCATCGTTAACCGCTTCTTCAACAAGGAGTCTGTTGGGCCTATCCTTGCGGCGAAGGATCGCAGTTGCCAAATCATCAGGACTATGAACAGAAGTCATTATAAGACACGTAATTGTCAAACGGTACGTGAAATTCTAGAAGGTTACAAAATTGTAACACGAATATTTTTTGTTCAGATAATGATTATTATAAATTTCTCAAATAGATCGAAAATGTATACTGTACAACTGAATAATACACGTCAATTGTACCCCTATATGACATAAAAGACAAATAGTTTAATTTTTTTATTCAAAGCCGACATGATGACAAAGTGAAAATAGGCATATATAACAATTACTTGGTAACCGGTTGTCTCGTTTATTTTTCTCGTACACTTTTATCTGAAATTACGATTTGACATACCTTTTTCCTTCAGCCATTTCTGTTTGTTGCGTACTCAGGTAGAAAACAACGTTTTATTTTGCAAAAATAACACTCGTAATAAAAGCAACGGTTTACACAAAGCTACAAAACAGCAATAATGACCGAAGATCGTGACGTTGCCATATAAATATCAATCGGTATGTTCGCTTTTGAAATATCGACTATACGGTAGTTTTCTTATTTGTTACTAGATGGCACAGCAGGAAATTTAAAGACCGACACGAAATTAGCAATAGATGTCGTTTGCACAGGGGCGAGTTCTTGACAGATCTTGAAGGATTTGACAACTAAATATTTTTTCTCATCATGGCTGGTATTAAAGGTACGAAATATATGCAACAAATTATGATCTTTGGCAATAGTACACAAAACTATATAGTAGTTTTGTTGCTCGAAATAATGTGACAAATTATTCACAATAATCTTTAGTGTACAAATAATTTTGTTTTTGTTTCATGTACTTCGCAAAACCGACTAAATATATTGAAATGTACAGCGTAAGTATTTAATTGTAGCATGTTGAAGGTATTTATCTTCATATGTATCGAATGACATCTTGTGTTTACAGCTTGGTGAGCCTTGCTTTTGCGGGTTCAATTGGTATGACATTCGTGATTCTAGCCTGTGCTCTACCACAATACAAGTGAGTTATAGCGTGTGTGTGTGTGTATTTCTCCGTTCAAGTATTGAATAATGATTGTATTGTATTGTATATTGCAGCTTGTGGTGGCCGTTCTTTGTCGTGTTGTTCTATGTACTGGCACCGATTCCGACACTGGTGGCGAGACGGTATAATGAACATTCGACAGGGAGTAATGCATGTTTAGAGAATGCTATATTCATAACAATGGGACTGGTAGTGAGTTCATTCGCGTTGCCCATTGTATTGGCCCGGGCTGGACAGATTATACAATGGGGCGCATGTTACCTGACATTAGCCGGCAATGTTGTCGTGTATCTAACGCTGCTAGGATTCTTTATGACATTTGATCAGGACGATTCCGATTACAGTATGTGGTGATAGTCTTCTCTCTTCTTCTTATTTTATTTATACTATAATACAAACATACATTCACATTGTGTTGTTGTTGGAAATGATTCTGTATTCACACAGCAAGTTTACTTGTCATTTTAAAATGGTATAATTATAATATTTACAGTAAGCCTTTGAACGGTCATCCATAGGGGAACGATTGTAAACAACTTTCAATCCATTTATTTCTCTCGTACCATACATACATACATACATAGTTACATCCAATGTTGTATTATTTAAGACATAATTACCATAGAATTATTGTGATGATGATAACTGATGAAGCCAATTGTTAAGGACAATTCCATGTGAGACTTGTATTTGTTCTGTTTCTACATGTGTGGCCTATTTATGCATTATATATTTGGATAATTTCATTAAATATTTTCGTACAAATGCTGGTGTGTTGTCATAAATTCATTTGGCTGTTTCATTTACATACAAATCAAGTGATCAAACTTCAGAGAATTGTCATTCAAATCGTACATGTTGAACGATAAATAATTCTCTAATTTCTGATCACTTCTTTGTAAACGATTGTGTACCACACATTTGAATGATGTATTTTTCGTTAAAAGAGAATGTGCAGCGCGATTCATTGCAATTATTGTGAATATTTACTTACTTATCACAGATGTTTTTGTTAATTTAGTGGTCGTTTTTAAGTTATAAATATTCGTAGTTTGTTTTACTGTATGTGTAAATATACTATATTTATATTGTATATCATATCTCGAATCTCCATCAAGACACCTTGATTAATGAAAATAATAATTTACATGAAGAATAATGCCTCGTGTTGTTTTTATATATATATATACTAATAATATTTATATACAAATAAACGATAGGAACTAATATGCAATACTGAATGTCTGTTTTGTCATACAAACACAACTGAACAATTGATACAGAATTAAAATTACCAGCAAACAAGCCGTATGGCTGGTCTCAATTAATAACTTGGGCGAAAATACACTCCACACAAATAAATGCTGTCGATGTAGTAAAGTTATAAAACAAAAATACGAGATGCTTGACAGTTGATAGATGACAATGATGTGTAACATTTTCACTTGATCACAATATTTACAGTTACTGAACAGTAATAGTATTGATAAAATGTGGAATGTATAAGTGTGACATACCACTTGGAACGATGTTAATAACGGTGAGTAATCGGACAGTCCCACGTAACCTGGTGAAATATCAATACTCGCTAAGCTGTTACAAAATCCCTGAAACAATTATATCATTACTTAATCTATACAAAATACTTCAATTTCGTGATTAAATTGTTCGTTTAACATTGTAATACATATATTGGTATGAATGTATATGTGCCTTACCTGACAATGAAATAGTACCATGGCCAACCAGATATGCATGAGAGTTAAACATATGACAGATGAACTGAGTTTGCGAAGTATCTGACTAGCCGCCACACAGACTGGTATCAGTATAACATTATGCGGTCTCATTAACAACGAACTCCACAGTATCCACACAAGTAACAACGTTTTAATTACATTACGATGTCTGACATAACTAATACTACCTATGAATAGAATCAAAGTTGTTGCAATTTTAGCCGGTAGAACTGTCTGATTGTTGTACTGCAGTTCACTACGATACCAGAATATGACTAGAGCAATCATGATTGACAGCAAACTTATTGTTTTATCATTCGTATGAATTGTACTGCAGAAATAAGCAACGAGTAGTAAACCTGAAAATAATATTGAAATTGGTAAAATATGTACAGATATTAATTCTTTCTGTCTTAATCTTCTGTTGTCTCATGATAAAGATGTGGACTACAGTCACTGTCTAGTATATGTATATGTTAATTAAAGGATAATATACTCACCAATTAGCGACACAGCAGCTAATGACATCCAATTATCTTGTATATTTAGCCAATCTCCCACATCTGTCAAAGCTGCCCACTTGCCAACATAATTCCAATGTCGGAATACTCGCAGACCAGCAAACAGCAGAATCCACAAGAATGTTCTCTCCCACGAACGATTTGCTTTCAGTTCTTCACAAGCTCCTAGTACCGTTAAACTTCCCCAGAGAAAATACCAAGTCTGATGCTCTTCTTCAATACAGCTCGTGGATGCAAAAGAAATTATACGAACCACTGTTCCGCCGACAAGAAAAAATAAAACTGGCAACGCAGCAAATTCGCGCACCACAATAAATAAATTTGGTAACATGTATAAGCAAATAGATATCGGTATAATGCAATAAAATTTGGATATTTGTGCAAAAATATAATAATCAGGAAAGGCTAATACTGTGATAATTAATATTAATGTTAGAAAATATATAGAGAGCCAATAATACTGATACTGTTTGGCGGGCATCATGACAGCTAATAAAATTATGATCAATGCGCTGCATGATAAATAGAGGAAAGAAATATTCTGAGTGCTGGATGATTTGATCAAAGTCTCACTTATTTCCAGTAATTTCTGATCATACTGCATCTGTAAGAAAATCAAAATATCATTACATACATTCTTTTATTACATTTCTTTATATACATATGTATATATAGTTAAACGTTAATTACCTGCAATGTATCAGAGAGTGATTCCATTTCATTTCGGAGATAATTTTCATGTAGTGTAAACACATCTTGAAAGATCTCCATATATGTGCTAGGATCTTTTTCTATTAGATTTAAAGCATTGTAATGGCGTACATATAAATGTCGATATTCGGAGTATGAGACGAGTAATTCTGGTAGAACTCTTCCAACACTGTCAGTTGGTATAGGTAATCCCAGCAGAGCGGCTAATGTCGGTGCAATATCTGTTTGTGCAGCGAGTTCATTGTCACTAGATGTACAGGCCACGCCTAGAAATACAAGGGGAACCAAGGTTTCTTCTCTGCTGGATCCACCATGGCCACCCGAATCTCGCATTCCATGATCGCCACATATCACGATCACGGTCTTATCATCCTAGATGAAGATAATAGGATAATTAATAACAATAACGTGTATAATACGATATAGAATTACTTACTGCGTCAACAGACGTGTGAATTTGTTCAATTATGCCATCCATTTCTTGAAGTTTTGTCTTAATTAATGGATTAAATGGCCCGTAAATATGGCCAATATGATCTAATCCTAAGTAATGTAAAAATAGTATATCCCAGTCTTTGTTCGCTAGTTCTCGTGGCACATGTCTCGTTACATTGTTGTCTACCTACAAATTTAATTCATCAAAACCAAAAATAATACTAATTAATTCTATAAAGTTTACCTCTGTATAATCTGAAACAAAAAATGATGTGGTCCCTTCACTTCGCAAAAACATATTCGGGTACAATTTTAACCATGTATCATCCCCGTAAAATATCATTTTCTTGCCAGCATTATTTGCCTGATTCAGTATACTATCTTCTGTAATTTCGGAACTGGCAAAATTTAATATGATATCAATAAATTGAGGTACACTGCCTGTTGTCATGGCCTAACAAAACACAGGGTTTCTATTTGAAACGAATCGTAGTTTTTATTAGAACACTGTACCTTAATTCGTGGCATTGTTACAGTTGGCGACTCAGCTCTAGTTGTCAATATACAGCCTCTTTCCTCCTGAACACTTGAATGCAAATAAGGCATATATTTTTCACTTACAAAATCTCTCCTCAATGCATCAATTACAATTAAAATTACCCTGGACACTTCTGGCTGGTAATAATGACTAGAATTAAGACTGCAACACAGGAAGCCAATTAGATTTTACGAGCTGACAATAATTCCAGGTACATACCTGATGTTATTGATGTGTGATGGTGGATGAATAACATTGTTAGATGATTTACTTTTAACAGGGAAGAATCCATACAAAAATAGTGCAACCTCTGTCACTGCAAAGCCATACCAGAATATGATTAGGGTTAGGTTTGTGCTGTTTCTAAATTTCTGAAAGAACAATATGATGTTGATATAATTTTTATAACAACCGAATGATTTCTATTTACCATGTTGTTGTTAATTATATAAATCTTTCTTATAATAAAAGTAATGTGTAATCATCCACTTCATCGTTCATCAAAACAAAACATAACCTACAATGTAGGCACTTGACATAAAAAAAATTAATATCGGACATTTGGAAAAGTCTGTACGTTATCATAAATCTTTATTTCCTCTTTTCAAGCATATTCAACTGTTCTTAATAAAATAATGTGTACTAACAAACTGTATCAAGTATATACTAAATTTTCTAGTTATAATAATATATTTTGAATATAAATGTAAATAAAAAACAATATACATTTCAACAGTAACAAAGGAGTAAGTATAACAGTTATGCATTAACTACTTGAATAATTACAAATACTTGGGCTAATTCATCGTATTTGTATGTACGTTTCAAGAACGTATCTTGTAATCTGATTCCTGATATAGATTGCAGTCCTGGTTCTAAGGCGACAGCACACAGACACAATTCTTGATTCGTTCCGGGGGCCAAGGCTGGTAATTTTCTACCCGATACGCCACACCACGTTAAACTAGGAGTATTTTCTAGAGATAGCACTAATTCTACTGTACGTTCACTGTAAAACCAATACGATACTTATACAACACAGAACATACCTGCATGTATAGTAACTTACCAGTTATTTACTAATTTACATTTAAAATAAAATTCCTTTTCTAAATATACAAAGTTCGGTAATTCTGTTATAGATAAGCGAATATCATCGTACGTTGGTCCCTGAAATAAAACATGTTTGTATATATGTATGTTTCATATATATATATACATATATCAGGGAATTTGTACACACCATTCTCTGTAGTTGACTAGTTTGTAATCGTCCTCGTTCTCCTAAATTCGAACGCCATACAATATCCAGTTTTCCTATGTTCGTAGCGCCGCTTAACAGTTTTAAATCTGCTGCTAAACTTGCTTGCGGCGTGAGGCAATATAAAAACTGACAACTGGATTGTGGCTGAAGTAACGTCGTCTGCCCAAAAATACTTTCCTCACCATCATTCGCATTCAGAGATGTAACTAAATATAATATCCATTAAGATAAACATACATATGAGAACTACTACTTTCATACCTACCGTTAAATAAATGAGACGCTTCTAATGCAACTTTCTCTAAAAATATAGGACCAGCAGTTATATTCTGAACTTGAGCTTCTAAATATACATCATCAGATTCAGCATTATAAAACTTGGTTTTAACATCTAAAGGCTTTAGTACTTGTATTTTGAAAAATTTTCGGAATGATAATGGTGCTCCATTTGGACTATGATAACTAACTTCACACACTAATCTGTAACCAGCCAGTATATAATATTTCACAGAAATAATCACAATAACAACAATGTAGATGTTACATATGGGTTCCGAGTTCTTTCACTTCATGATGAATCACATTGTTCACGGTATCATCTGCTGCTAACTGTGGAACAGGCGGATTCGTTGGAAGCGGTAACCGTTGTGAACTAGTTTGTAGGTCAACCTAAATCATACATAACTGTTTGTAGATTATGTCAAAATCAACAATATATTATCGTACCTTAACGCAGACGTTCCGTACGACATCGTTAGTTTCATTATGAACACAAATGTAACTTGAAAACGTTTCACCTAAATATATATTTACAGGACTTTGCGGTAAAAGTAAAAATTGTCCAATTGAAATTGTCTCAATACCAGACACCGCTGTTGCATCTTGCTGCAAAGATATATTTAAAAGATTTGCGGGCAAATCTTTTGTATCACATGTTACTGGTAAAGGACTGGCTAATGTAGGCCTAGTTAATCTCATCACTAAAATACAATTCCATTATAAATTAACAAAACTACACTGATAATGGGTGTACATTATAACCTTTCAACGCTACTAAATGTTCTTCTATTTCCATTTTGTATAAACTTTTCTAACAACTAGTAATCACTATTTCTACTAATTTAACTATATAATCACTAAATTTAATAATACTAAAACTGTGGATTAATAAATGTCAATATGACAATCCCCTAATTTGACAAGTACACAATCAGCGACCATCAACAAAGTTATGCAAACAGTGGCACCAAAACTTTT
>JAGJTL010005742.1:35830-63258 GCA_022063505.1 Calosoma granatense | reverse complement strand
TACTAATGTAGCAAAAATGTGTATTTTTTAAATTCCCTGTTTTTTTTTCTACAGAATAAAAAACGAAAGATATATAATACATAATTGCGATGTGTATACGTAGTTCAATGAATATCAACAATTAGAAAAATATAATAGTTAGAGGCAGTTGCAAGAATAAAGTATGCATGTATGTATGTATGTATGTAGAGAAGAAAGTAGAGTTTAAGAATCAAGTGTATTAGTACCATGCGAATCACTAGGTCTAGAGGCAGGCAACGGTTTCGACACGCCTATTTGAACAAGGCCCGGTGCCGTGGCTTTCAGTACTTGTACAGCTCTGTCCAATGTGGCACTCTTCAGTACAACACCATTGACGGACATCAGCCGATCACCCGGTTTCAGTCTACCATCAGTCTCGGCCGGTCCATTCGGTACCAAGCTACGTACAACAATCACTGTAGCCTGTGCATCTAACGGATCCTGGTAGTCCAATATCGAGAAACCTAATCCACGGTCCGCTTTCCGCAACTCTATGATCTCAACATCTTCACACCACATGGCCAGGTTTGTGTTCTCCATCGATCTGGATTTGCTCTTCTGTAAACTGTTCTCGTCCGTCACGGTGGCTGTGCTCGATGTGTTGATGGACGTATCGCTGACGGCTTTCACCAGTCGTTCTGGCTGCGGCAGCAAGTTCTTTAAACTTCCTCCCAGAATGCTACGTTGTGCAAACGCCTCGATATCCTGTGACGTGTTAATCACTCTCGATTCAACGGAATTCCGTGCGCACACAAGTCTCACTGTGCCCGGCAATTCTCGCAAGATTTTCACCACTTCAACGTGCTTGATACCAATTAATCGTTGACCATTCACTTCCAATAATTCATCGCCCGATGACAGCTTTCCTGTCTGACCGACTGGACCTTCTGGCAAGATGGATCTTATATAATGGTGCGGCCGCAACTCGACGCCATCTTCCACGTCAACTGTACCTTCCAAACTAATACCCAGTCCTTTCAGTTTAGTTAAATGTGCCACGACTATATTCGTCTCGGGACCAACAATATTCTGCCATTTCTTTTTTATAGCATTCTCAAGGTCGTCGGTTAGTTCTGCCTCATAATTTGCATCTATGAATATTTCGATTGTCTCCGGATTGATTTCGTAGAGAACAGCACTGTCAACAGTGGTAACTGATTCTGGTTCTGGTTCAATTTCTGACTCCACCGGGAACCATGACAGTGTTTTAACCGACGGTGATGGTGGACTAACAGATCTGGTTTCTTGTTGTGCTAAAGCTTCCTGCAAGTGTTCGTATTTCGGTCCGCGCAAGTATCGCTCCAAGCACAGTGTGACTGTAGTACCGGTTTTCCGTAATTTCTCGACCGCCTGATGATTCGTGAATCCTTGCAATGATTCACCGTCCACCTCGATGATTCTGTCGTTCACACGGATCTTTCTACACTTGTCTGCGGCACTACCTTCACTGATACTCTTCACGAAAATACCCGACAGATCTTCACGTTCACACACATAGCCTGCTACCGTTATTCCCAGTCCGTACACGTTCTTTGTCAATTCCACGTTGAAACGCTCCGTTTCGGGCAGTGGATCTAGAGGGCTAAGTAAAATATTTGGAGAATTATTAGCGGTAGGTTCACCGGAACTCACCACATCTAATTCTATGATCGGATTCAAGTCGAGCTGTTGCACTTCTTCGCAATATGATTCAATATATGTACCATTACAATCCTCCGTATAACCATTCTGCAACAGATGCCTGTCCAGTTCTTCCGGATCTATTAGTATTTTAGTGGGAACGATTGGTGCGTCACTGCCCAGCATTTGAAAATCGGATGATGTTGATTCAACGGGCCTGGCAACAACCATTCTAACCTGAGGTCCAGCTTGACGGAGTACTGTAGCTACTTGTTCAGAACCCAGCCCTCTCAGATTCACATCGCCTATTTGCAATATATGATCACCACTCTGTACTCGACCATCACGATCAGCTATGCCGCCCGGCAGTATGGATTTGATTACAACACCTGTGCTACGGCCACCTACAATACCAAATCCGAGGCCACTTCCATCATTTATGAGATCAATTACTTCAACCTGAGACCATTCCGTACTCAGGACCATTTTGCACGACACTCATTCATACTTTATGCACCTTTTTTAATAAAATATTAAACAGTACACATATTTAATGCTTACGATTAAGAAAACGCGCCACAAGTTTAAATTAAATCAATATTTTATCGTCAGATGACAGCAATCAAAAGAAATCTGCGGTTAGGTTACATTATGACGTATTTAAACATTTTAGAATGAACTTTACACTTCACTATCTATCAGAGCGATAAACGTTTAGAAAACGTAGCAGACATATTAGTTTCTCTGATTGTAGTATGACAACGAAACAGATTTTTGAAGAGCACTGATAAATTGATTTGACAGATACATTCTTTTCAACTACCTTGCTGACAGTTGTTTCTGTTCATCGGATGTTATTCTAGCGCATTGATCCAATATTCCACTTACTTTATTAATTAACTAATATATTTATAACTATATTACTATTTTATGTATCATTTACTTGAAAAACTACATCAATCATGCAATATTTCAAAATTGGCACTATAATATTCTGTACTGAATATAAATTAAGCCTAATTATTTTAAAAATAGGTACTTTACATACGATTCCGGCATTTAAATGTATCTGATAGGGTAAAGTACTTTCTTATCTTTCAGTAGATTTTCTTCCGCATAATCCATATATGGACATTACCTATATTTGTAAATGATCTCATGAACAGTATCGTATTGTCTGGCCGTAAGTTCCAGGAACGCCCACAATTCCCCCACTACCCGAGTTCAAGATACCCGCGAAGCCAATACCCATGAGCGATGACGTAGTGGGTCACGCCAGACAACATTTCTGATGTAAGTCAAATGCACAGACGGACAAATGTTTGAAAGAAATTAACCAGGATGACTTCAAGAAATAAGCGTACACGTGCATCTCCAATTTTCGCAATATTTTTCGATTTGGATAATACTTTAATCGCTACCAGAAAAGCCGACAAATTAGCTTGCAATAAGGTACTGTAGATTCATTTTTTCTTTGGTAAATTTTGGGGTACCTTAACTTGTCAGTACGAGGTCCGTACATAATCTAAATAAATATCATGACTAAAACTGACGTCATAGAGCAGTTCAGGAAACAAAGAGAATGACATTAAACATTGACATAAATGACCCAAGGCTGGAACTTAAGGTTACTCTAACTGTACTAAAGTCATTTAAACAAAATCCAAATGTTTCTGTTTTTATATGATCAAATGTTCACATGACTACTGAAATATACATAAAAACTTTCGATTGTTTGTGGTTAGAAACGATAATCAATTATTATGTAGAAAAGTCATGGAAGATTTGATTTCATATCTGAATGAATGTTTTATAATTAAATCTCTATGCAGTAATTGTGATTTTTTTTGCTAACTCAGCTTGATATGTGAATGAACAGACTGTTAATGACGTACGTATTGATAATGTCGTTTCAGTTTGTGACGTACACGTGAATGAGTCGTTTGTTGGTTAATCAGCTGATTGTGTACACGTGCTGTTTGGGCGCGTTTAATGGTGCAACATCCCAAAGTGAGTGTGTTTCGCGCCGTTTAACTTCGAATTTCGTTCGCTGCAAGAAATATTCTAAAAATAACGTATTCAGATCGAAGGAGAGACGCAATTACCGAATTTAGAAACCGGGTGGTAGCTGGACCTATTTATAACCTCTTGCACGCGTCTGTGCATGAAACCTCACTTGTCATTTTCCACAGTCTTGTTTTCAATACGCCGGTAAAAGTGTCGGTGCGCTAACAATGGCCGACGAAATATCAGAACCAGTGAAAAAAGTATGTGCAATGCTGGAAAATGCTTCAAGTGATACAGAAAAGTTTGCCGCACTGTTCCTTGTAACGAAATTGGTGAAAGGAAAAGACTGCCGAGCGAAAGCAAAAACAGCCATCTTCGAAGCTATCGGCTTCAAGTTTCTGAAACGGTTACTGTTAACAGCAGACGTGCCAGTCGACTGTCCACCGGTCGTGTACAAATCTGTTGCACTATCTGTGCTGACATGTTTCTGCAACGAACAAGAACTTGCCACACATCCCGAGATGCTGGAGAACATTCCTGTATTCCTGGACATCGTGGAACAAGCGGACAACACTGACTACGATGACAATCTCATAGTGGTACGAGAGGCGTACGTATGTTTGAAATGTATTGCATCGTATGAACTGGGCCAGAAGGCGTTATTGGATGGCGGTGCGATACAGAAGATGAGTGAAATCTACGCACAGCAAAGTTTCCAAACAGACGAGGCACTGAACATTCTGGTAACGTTAGTTTCACGCTTTGGACCGGCATCATGGGGCGCGAACCCGAAACAGTTTCATGTGATTGTAAACAAGATTGCATTAGATTTCGAAACAGATCATACCGAACGAAAATTCGAACTATGTTCTATACTCAACTCTCTGTTATTCAGCTGTCCACGTGAGGTAATTTCAGCGACAGCATCCGAGGAATCCTGGCCGGGCAGCGTGTACAAAGGTCTCACTGACATATTAACTAGTAAAATTGGCAAGGCACAGCGGAATCCTGCCCTTGAACTGGCATCCACTGTGCTGGACTTGCTTGGAGTCGAGTGGTCAATGACCGACGAGGAGAATCCGAAGAAATTCTTCCTTCTGTTGTTGCAGTTATGCGCTATCGAAATACGTATGCAGATGGATAACAAAAGTTTCAAACAAGCTTTCGGTGAAGCTAGACTAATTACTGCTTGCTTTATTATACTGGAAATCTGCATTAACTACATTGCAACGGATCAGCTGGATCTGGAGCAGAAAGAGAAGCAACAAATTTACACAGGTCTGAAGGGTGCTTTTGCTGGAATTATATCAGTGTTAACGAAAGTCTCACAAGATAAGGGTAAAGATTCGCTGCCTGTGCCGGAGAAGGTATTTGTTTGTGCAATGGTACGTGTACTTGTGGCCTGGCTTGCACAAGAAACATCAGCAATGCGTACCCAGGTGTACCAACTGTTACCGTACATACTCAGTATTGCCAACGAAACTTTCTACGCATCTCGAGCCAGACGTATCGCTGAAAAAGCAGGCACTGCTATGGAAACTGAAAACGATCCATTAGGACAAATAGATGTACTGAGAATCATGTTACCCGCTCTCTGCCATCTGGCAGTGGAAGATCACGCACGTAAGATTATCTTAAACGTGAAAGAAGATGAAGTTTTGTACGAATGTCTGAACTACCATTGGTCAATTGTACACTTCAAAAAGCCACCGGTACCCAAAGCTGAAAGGCTCAAACAGAAAACGCAACCCGAACGTGAACTAACACCGCAAATCATTGAGGAAATCAAGGATTCGCGTGCAGCCATTATCAGTACGTGTAATATTTTCATGAATATCACAGTATTAGAAGCGAAAATCGTGGAGGATAGCATTTTGTTCAACACATTGTTGAAATTCATATTCACTGAGCTTCCAGAACTGAAAAGTATACCAGAAAATCTAGTTCTACAAGGTAACTTGGCCGTTCTAGGGTTACTGTTGTTGAAGCAACAATGCAAGAGGGTGAAGAAGAACGATTTCTCCATTTGCCGTTACATTCAGACTGTCATTCGATTCTTATGGGACGCGTACATTGTTGACGAGTCCAATGATCCTACAGCACTCGTGGTGTCCATGTCGTACAAAGAATATTGGTTTGAACTAATGGAACTGTGGTTCTTGGGCATGCAGACCATGAGTGGTGTGCTTGCGTTAGTACCGTGGATCTCAGAGTTCGCCATTGAGAGTGGATGGGCCGAAGGTATTGTTGAAACGTTGAAGAAGGTGAAGGTAGGCACACTGCAGCCGAATGTGAAGTCGGCGTATGAAGATTTTCTTTGTCATCTGGTGGACGCAAACAACAGTGTAGAATCTGTATTGAAGAAAGCCGATGCTCTGCGTGTCTGCAGGAATCACCGTCTCATGGAGTTGGGCAAGAAGTTGTTCGGCGATTAAAGAACGTGTAATGAGATATTGTTATTCATTCATTCATTCATTCATTCGAAAGGTGCTCTGAAAGTTTTCTGACATACAAATGATTTTAATAATGTGCCAAGTGAGCTTAAGAACTAATTATTGGTTATACTTATTTATTCTCATTATCTGATGTTAACTAGCTATTCTTATGCCTATATGATTAGCCTGTGTGTATTTAGCATGTTGCATTTTCTTATTAACTACATATTTTTTAAAATTTGAACATATCGAAAATATGACCATTGTGTATTTTGCTTTAGTTAGAGGAATAAGAATGATTTGTACTTTGTGTTAATTTGTAATACTCCTGTTGCTTTGTATTTATGTACTTTTGTATCATCTGGCGCTACACAATAAACACATTTAAACGACACCCGCGTTTCACTCTACGAAACACACGATTTATAAATAGACCCGTATGTTGTTACCTTTACAAGATGCAACCTGCATACGTTACATTCCTCATGTTGGTGTTATGTGAATGAATGATTCTTGCAGCTGGCCGATCTGCTCACGGAGAACTATGGACTACCGTGTGATGTAGCTTCGTCCGTCTGTGCATCGTACCTTCAAGCTTTCCGTAAATGTCCCGATAACCCGGCCGTCAATATTGACGAATGGCGACACCTGCTGTGGACACAAGCACTCGATGATGAATATGCTCATCTAGCAAGTATGTACACACATAGTACATATATACATATTCCTAGATTATATATAAATAAATAATGAACATACTGCATACATTTATGTTCAACATATTATGCACTTGGTTTTGAAAGGTTACAATTTACACAAATAATAAATTTCTTAATTTCTAATGTATCTTATTCAAGTATTTATAAATAATTCGAGTCTCACTTTCTGCATTTGCCAAATAATTTAGCCCACTCTGGTGTAAATATTGAAAATAAGATATTCTGCCTACACGAATATATTCCACACTACTCAATATCTATTTGTATAACACACATCTACATATTTCACCTTTGTTCCGCTCAGTGAATGACACTTTTATTAATAGCTTAGTCCTCATATACTCCTCCACTCGATATGTTTTCACATATGTATCATTAATCAGCGTGTAAGCATGCTAACAATAGACACTCTACACAAATATTTATTTACTGTCAATGTTCCAGATGACATTTATGTGAAATGGCTACAGTTACGCTATCATTACTTGGCCATGTCACCGGATGTCAAATCATTGCTGATGAAACTGAGACAACATTATCTACTCGGGCTGATCACAAATGGACCGTCGTGTGCACAGTGGGAAAAGGTGAAACGTTTAGATCTGCAGTCATACTTTGACGTGATATTAGTGTCTGGAGATCTGCCCTGGGAGAAACCGAATAGTAAGATATTCGAACGTGCATGTCAGTATCTGGGAGTGGAAGCTCAGAACTGTATCATGGTGGGTGATAAGTTAGAAACGGATATACAGGGAGGAATAGAAGCTCATCTGGGGTCCACTGTGTGGATACCATTAGCAGAGGCAGATCTCGATGAGAAAGATCCTTGTCCGGATTATACTATTACGTCCGTTACAGAACTACCAACTCTATTGCCGTCAAACAGTAAAACGCCAATATTCAGATCGAAGTCGGTGGGAATGATGCCGACGGTGTCGAGACTTATTCGTCAGAGAATGTTGTCTGTGCCGGATTTGGAAGATTGTAACAGCAACAGCAGTGATGGAAGTTGATCTCAATCACTTGAATGTTGCGGATACACAAGCATTAATCAAACAATGCACTGGGATTATATTTTTAGAACGCATTAGTAGAACATAGTAAGGGTGAAATGAAAACAGATATTTTCCACAAATCTATTGAAGTTACCTTTATTCAGAGTAAAAGCTGTCGATGTTTTTTTCTAAATATAATATCGTAAGGAGACGTATTACTGTTGTCATCGTTGGTAAATTCACGAACGGAATGTCAATGGAAATAGTACGAAAGTAACAAATGAAAAGAATTTCAATTACCTGTAGCATGTTAGGTCTTGAAACGTTGTCACACTTTTACTTCTAAACTAGCTTTCCCAATAACACATGACGTGCTAGGCGAACAGAGAGACGATCAACAGCTAGTTGTCCATGCTACATAAGACTGGTCTTCACACAAATTCTACGGTTACGTACATTCTTATACTAATTTAGATTACTTGTCCGTGTGAGTGGCGTATTACGTATATCCCCAGTTATCTGAATCTATAGAAAATTCGTTATTCGCTAGCCATTGTTTTGTTTGAAAGAATTTTATTGAAATGTGTATTTCATTCCTTGCTAGATGAAGGAAAATGATTAGGGTTTGGAAAATTTATAGAACACATTGCGCCACTGGTTGTTACCAAAAAAGAAAAACAGACATGAAATGACAATGCAAAATGACATCATTTCAATTAATTTATTTGCCATCATACTAAAGAGAGAAATAACACACATTTTCAACGCCTTCTGATTTTCCAAGTAAATATCTGAAATATATACTTACTATACATGTTTTGTTTTAAGATACAAATAATTAAAAGAGTTGTATTTTTATACCTTTATGCAATTTATTTTATTAGAGCGAAATGGAAAGACATGTAAAAAAGAGTGTATTTTAATACATTATGAAAATATGAATATAATAAATCACAATATTTAGCAGAAATACGTGTTTTACACCTTAATGATAGAAATGGTTTTCTTTGACTAGGCCATAAGATAATTAATATCCTTTGCCATCAGACGAATTCTGGTCTTCAGAAGTGTCAGTTTTTGTTTCGTAATCAGAATGGGTACTTGAACTTCTCAATTCGCCGTCACTGAATAATAATATCTCATTATTGAATTTCTTACTTGAACTTTGTCGTACATAACTGTGGACACTGTCACGTTGTAAATATGTAAAACTTGTCTGAGTACCAATACTGGGCAACAAATAAGACGTTTGTGCACGTGGCAAATATTGCTGCTGCTGCTCAAACATCTTCAATTCATAATCACTGAGAGTGATGTGTTTAGGTTCGAAATGATCAATATCTGGTACAACTTGATGTTCATATTTCTGTAACCGTTCTAATATTTCACTTTCACGTTTTAACGTTACATTTCTCTCGCTATTTATTATATAATTCTTATAATTTGGAACTTCCTTTTTCGTTCTCACTTTCGGAATTTCCGTGCGCGTTCTAGAAGTAACACTAATTTCTCCTTCGCTCATACTGACTAAATCTTTTTCTTTTATTCGAGTAACTAATTCACTATTTCTGTCCACTATATTGCGGATAGGCATACATGCACATGTCTCCATGTTTGGACATGAAAATAATTCCGAGTGTTCGTTTCTACTGGTAGCCTGAGTCAGTGCATATTTGTCAATTTCTTGTTTTTCGTATTTGTTATAGTCAATATTTGATGATTTTGATTTGATTATTGATTTATTACTACTATGTATAGGCGGATAAATAATTTCACTTAAAGAATTCACATTGGCCAGTAACATTTGTTGAATGGTCGATATAAAATCGTCTGTTGGATCAGAATTTCTCAAAATGTTTGCATCATTCACATCAGAGTTTCTAACTACATTATTTGTTTGATTAACCGTTTTCTCTGCTATATAAGCACTAGTAGATTCTGCTGTATATACATCAGCATTGTCATCATTATTTTCTAGAACGTTCGTTGAATTTGTTCGTATTATTTCACTGGTACTGTCTAAATGTTCAATTATCCCTTGATGGTATAAAATAGTACAGGTGGGTTTAGATAATTCCGTGGTACTGGTTGTATGACTGCAGTTTGCCGATATTAAATGCTCGCGTTCTTCACTATGAAATGATGTTTGAGTACACTTGTCAGTACCTAGTTTCAAACAGTTCTCCATATTAACCAATTCACACTGTGTGCTAGTATCTGCTACTGAATATTCCGTATTTATACTTACTTCGTTCTGTTGTTTTGTATTTGTTGCGCATAAAGATGTCTGTCGTTGTAATTGTTTCACTGCAGATATTTTAGATACAACAGAACTACCAGCTGTTTCTTCTTTTAAAGGTACATTCGTTTTTTCATTGCTAATTGAATTTTCTTCTGCCTTTTGATTTACATTTAATGAAATTGCAGAATCTAGATTTGTATATTGTAATATATTATTTTCATTGGTATTGAAAATTACCGTAGTCTCTGTTATCAAGGATAGTTGACTTTGATCAGCTGATGTAGGTGATTGCTGATGTATATTCATCTTGTCAACAGATTCGGCCGATACTTGAACTTGATCGTGAGATGCTGCTGTTACTTCTACTTTCTCATCAGAAGTATTCGGTGTATAACTAACAGGAGTACTTGTAATAATTTCATCTGTTAGATAAGATGCTGGTACACTGTTCCAAGACGGCATATTACATATAACATGTTTCAAAGCTGTTTCCGCTTCGATTAAAGAATGTGATCTATTATCATAAGAATTATGCTTGGTACCATCTCTTGTTACTGAACTACTACCACCACCAGCAATAATATTGTCTTCATTCACCTCTTGTGACAGAGTACTGTTACTATCAATTACGACGGTTAAGCTTACTTTCGGTGGTAAACTATCACATTTATTTAATTCTTTATCTGATTTACTTTCTTTAGTTGGTACGATAATCATGTTATCAGTTTCCTGCAATTCTTCATCTTTCTTATCTTCGGAAACTAGAGAAGATTTTACTGAATTATCTGAACACGTACCGGAACTGTTTTCTTTTATAACATTGCTTGTTGATGATTTCTCAATTATACGCGACAAATTATTGTCTCCGCCATCTACCGGAGACATTTCTTGTCCAACATTTTCAGAACTTGTTTCATTTTGAACTGTTCCTTTAGTATGATCATCAATCATTGTTACATTAGAAATAATACTCGACCTGAACGACACTTGAGGAGCACTATATTTCTCGTCAGGGGATCTAGATAAGTCTAAACTTTGAACAACTGTTTCTGCACATTTTGTACAGCCATCTACAGGTTCATCATTCATCAAACCTGATATTACTTGTTGCAATTCGTTTTCATTGAAATCTTTAATTTCTTCATCTGTGATTTCATATTGACCATTAACTATTTTCGCAATGAGAGTTTGTTTTGAGTTAAGGTTTAATTTGCAAGGTGTAGGTAAATGACGTTTATCATTCTGACAATAACAATTCTTCACGAGATATTTATCATGATTAACAGTATGACGTGAAACCTTTTTTGAAATATTTAATTCCTTGCACAGATTATCAATTTGTTGCAACATCTTTGTCTAAAAAAATATTAATTTAAGCTGAAATATATTTACTTTGTATGTATGTGAAGAATACCACACTCAAGTGCTGAGAACTAAAATCTAGTGCAATAACTAAATACCTATTTTGTTAAATAACATGTGAAAGTTGTGTTATACAGTGCAACCGATATATTCTAATAATTTGAAAATGATATTAAATTTCCTTAACTTACCATACTCAACCGGCCACGATTCGCTTCTATATGACTGTTGAAAACTCGTTTCATTTCCCGTTGACTATAAAGATCATTTCGTATAATATCTTCTGTAATTCGAAGAGAAAATTGTAGATATTCGTAATCTGGAATGCTGATCAAATAATTTCAATAATGAGACAGTAGTTACAAAGTTGAAGGCAACTTACGGTGTTACTAGAGGTACATTTGCCTGTAATAGTGATCTAGGAGTTGGTATAGGTTTTTTACTACTTATACTTTGTTCCTCAATGTAGTCCTCGTGATCTGTGTCCTCAGATTCTTTTACTGACTGATCTTGTACTAGTGTATGTTTTGGAGAATCATTCGTTTTGTAATCGGTATTTGCAGGTTTCTTCACCGTTTTGTTAGGTTTCTTAGAAAACTGTGGTGTTGGCTAAAAATTATTACGATTTTTCTATGTACACACAATTTGTCTTTGTTATAAGTTCATTAATATCTTACCTTTCTTTGTGTTGAAGTACTGGGACGAGAGTTGCCCGCTTTACGTGTAACAGCTCGCGGTGGTACGCTACAAGATCTTCCTCCAGGTTTTGAAACATTTTGTATGGAGTTATGAACTTTTCGCCGTACGTCACAATTGCTATTTGTCCGCGAAGGTACACGTCCATAATTGCTAAATGTATTTTTATGAAACAATGATTACATATTTCTTGTATTACAAACTTACCTAAGGACACTTGGTGTTGACAACCGACTAGATGAGCCTTTATCCGAGCAACATATCTGTCGATAATTGAAACTTCGGGGTGCCGAAGTGTTTACTACACATTTTGCTGAATTTATCCGTCGATAATGATTAGTCATATGCAGAGTAGTGTCAAACACTGTAAAATTCATAACCATGATTATCATACAATAAATATTCGTATTTCTACATAGAAAAACTAATATATTATAGAAAATATAAACTGTGTCATGAAACACCACTTTCAAACATTTTACTTGTTTACAAATGAATCTGACATTTGTAATCAAGTTCTTATTCTTCTTTTCTTTAAAATTTCGTTTGATCATTAAATTCAAATCTGTTTTTGTTACCATTTGATTAACAGTAATTTACCTGTATCTCTACAATTACAGTTATGTGAGTTGGAATTATCCCTATGAAATGAATTAGCACAAATGCAGCCGTACATATTCCCAATTACATATTTTGACAGGACAGATGATTTTGAAACTTGAAACAAAAACATCGAAACAATTATATTCTTCTAATATCTAAAAATGGAGCAATAATAATTCAGCATATATTACATTTTATTTAATTAGTGAAACAACAAATCTGTACATATTGGAATGTTAAATACAATAAAGTTTTATACAATACATGAAATATTAAATAACCACAATATACATAAAATACATTTTTTGAAATAAAAATACTGATTAAATTAGAAATCATATTAAGTACGAAACTGTCTGTAACATAGAATAATTAATAATGTATCACCATAAAACTTAGTAATAATAAGCGAAAGTAAAATCACAACATAATTTGCTCTTTTAGTCATTTCTTCGAAAAGAATTTAGTTTTTGGTGCAATGAAATCTAGATCTGGAAGAGCAGATATGCTAGGAACGGAACTTTTGTTTTTTACATGTGTATGATGAGTATTGCCAGATTTTTTACTATTGACCGTTTTATTATCTTGACTGGCACCTGGCTGGTAAGTTTGAAAAACTTCAAAGTGAACAGGATTCGTTATAATATTCGGCGTCATATCAGCAGAAGACCAACTAGACAGAATCGGTGGTTTGTTGAAATTATTGGGAAATGGTTTACCGACAGACGCCGCCACTTTATGTTGCGAATTCGCTAAACCATTCAATGCTGTCGTATTCGCCGGCACAGCCGGCTGACTTGACACGAAATCAGACCAATCATCGTCATCATCTTGGCTACTAACCATACTTGTCGTCATATTCAGAAACTGTTTGCTGGCTTGTGTTGGCTGTTGCATTTTCAGGAAAGTACTTTCCACAGACTGCACATGGTATCCTGTCTGATTCGGGTATTGAGATTCAGAATTCATTTTGACTGGAGGCGCATAAGACTGTAGCGGTTTAATGTCCGACGTAAACGGACCATTGAATAAGCCAAATTCATTCGAGTTTAACGATTTTCCTTCTCTACCAGAAGTCTGTGTGCCCAGTTCTATTGGCCCGACGGTGAAATGGTTGTAGGTTGACAATGACGTTTGTGGCAAACCACCGAATGGTGTGTTTATTGTCTGAACCGGTATCTGATACGGTGGCTGATATCCATAGCCCACTTGCTGCGCAGCCAGCTGCTGAGTGGACTGTTGATTGTACGTGTTGTTAGTCTTAGTTGGCGTAGTGTTCGGTATGAAAGATGGCGGCAGCACTGTAGGTTGTGTTAGCTGTGTGTTCTGTAAGTTTGGTACTGATAGTTCCAATTGTGACGGTGGCTGTGATACGTTCTGGAACACACTGAAGCTATTTGTATTTTGATAGTAATTCTGAGGTTTCGTTGACTTTTGTATTTTTGCAGGGACGGGAAACATACTGTTATGTGATGTAACTGTTTTTGGAGAATCCAGTTTTTTATTTTTCGATGCTTCTTGTGCACATACGAAATCAGACCAGTCATCTTCTTCCGGAGTTGATATTACTTTATTTTTATTCTTGTTTTCAGTCAATTTGGATTTGGAATTGTCTCGACTTTCTGTAACTTTCTCTGTAAAATTAGAGGAAGGAAAACTTATTGGTTCACTGATGTTTGAAAAACCAAGCGTTTCTTTAGTTTCTGTCAACTTGGTCACGGTAATTTCTTGATCTAAGCTCATTTTTGTTTCTTTCTGAACGAAATTAGATGTGTAATTAAGTGGAGCATTTAGCATACTCATATTTGTTACGGCATTAATTTTTTCTTTATTATTAATACCGGTTGTAATGTTAAGTACAGTGTCTGAAGATGATACATTTCGGGCATCTTTATTATTTTGATCCGATGATCTAATATCCGGTGTATTTACGCCAGATATTTCAGATTCATTGTTCATTTTCTGCGTGTCTTTAGATGTTATAATCGGTGTGAAATTGAATTCGAACTCGTTTATATCATCACTAACAATGCCTGGCTCTGGCCAGTTGATCTGAGTGGGCATATTACTTACAGATGATTCTAAAACAATTGGTTTCAATACTGCCATCGGAACCGTACTAATGAAATCTGTTTTAGCCTTCTCTGTTTGCGGTAAACTCATTTGGAAATCTGCGAAATCATCGTCCTCTTGCATGTCCAGTGTTTTCCGTGACAGTTCCGGTGTAACAATGGTACTTTTCAGTTCCAGTGATTCGATGTTCACAACAGGAGGTTTGTACGATTCTACAAATATCTCGTTCTGTGTGGATATATGCGTTTCACGTAATGGTAATTTGTAAGAAATAGTATTCATACTGAAATTATCCATATCCGGTTTAGATGACTGGAATGTGCTGAAATCATCGTGATCATTCATTGTGTCGGTGGTTACTCTATCTAATGACTGGCTATCTGAGTCTAATTTCAATTCATTCTCCATGTCCACAGGTGCTTCAATGAATTTCAAAGAGTTTACAGACTCTGTATCGCTTCCAAAGTTATTCAAAACATTTAGATCCAGCTGTGCGTGCATATTAATGTCAGTACTGAATTGTTTTGTTGTCTCTACAGGCTGACTGAGATTTAACGATAATTTTTCTCCTATTGTTTCAGTTTTTGTTGTATCAGTTGTTTGGCCTGGAACAAAGTACACAAGAAGCTTTTTGTTATCTAAATAAATTCTTAGTTTACGATATGCCGTTATTGTTTTGCCCACATGCATTATTATAATTGGTTTTGATACATGTATTACTAGTGCGCAGTTCTGTTATCACATATAAACTATATACAGAGAAAATATGATTAAATACTGTGGATGTTACAAAATCAAACACATTAATTATGCTTGCACGAAACATATTGGACATGTTACATTTGTCTAATAAATGTATACAGATTGAAATATGTATTTACACACATTGCAAGAATATGCGTTCATAATAATGACACGGCACATGCTATTTGTGTACTTACCCTGTAACCAATAATCCCAGGAATCCAAGTCTAACGTTGAATGATCGGTATTAGTGTGTGACATGGAAATGTGAGGAATATCGAGGGAGGTGACCAGATGTTCAAGGTCCAGTAACATGGTGGTAGCTTGAGAATCTATGTGATGGAGCCAGTATATGACGGGAACAAGGAAACAGGATTACATAGTTCACGGGCATTCCGATAAACGTAAGCATGGCAGACAGAAAGTACAAGTTATTATACGTATATCGAGGAACTATCGATTCATTACTCGATATTAAGTAGCATCATAGTACATACAGTTATAATGAGAAAGCGTGTATGGATGTGAATGGTTGTTATACAATAACCCACCCCCCACACACACACACACACACATACAAATCATAGAATAGATATGATGTGCATCTGTGTACAGTTGTATGAACAACTTGGAGAATCTTTGAAAATACTTACAATCTAATGGATTCACAAGTCCAGAACTGGTCCAGTCGAATTTAGCAGCAGGTACCTCGGCAGCGGGCTCAGCTTGAGAAACTGTCGCCTGTTGATGATGGACAGATGGTAAATCTGTTTTCATCGGTTCCAACGGAGTAAATCCGAGATTAGCAGCAAAACGTGGCATGGAGGCATTCCAACGTGGTCCGAATAACTAGTACATTAACGTTCATTCAGTATTTTCACATTTCTAATTTTCCACCTATGATTTATGTACATTCGAAATAATATAACATAACCAGGTGTCTGATGTCGAAATCCTACGTTGTAATCGATTATGTAAATCGTTTTGTTGTATTTGGAAAAATGAAACATTGAAATAAGAAACAGATTAAAAAAGTAATAACTATTTACCATTAATTTAACCGCAAAGCATGATTAACTTATCACAAGCTGAAGCATAAACAAATGGAAACCTTGAGATAAATGACGTATGACAATAAATTTCTCAAATGAACAAAACAATCATGACTCACATACAACAATATTATATAACTATATAGTTAAGGTAGAGAGAATTAATAGGCATATAACTTACAATGTTTCTCGAATCTATGTTCAACGCCTGAAGTAACATTTTCTGACTCTCAGAGTTCGCCCATTGATAACTCAACGCATTGGTGTTCTCAATATCCTGCACCTGTCGAAACACGTCGTTATTCATAAAGTCTATGTATTCATAGTTTGGTACAGTTGATTCAGCAATGGAAAATGCATCGCCAACGATTTGTTCAAGATTTGCTGGCACTTCAGTCAATGACAATTTCAAATTTGCCGGTATATCAGTGCTAACAAACTCTTCCTGAGTGGAATAATCATTAAAATCGCCAAACTCATCGAACTGACCGTCATCATCATCAACAGCGGCCTTTTGTTTCATGTCTAACTCATCATTAGTGCCAGGCACATTGATTTTGTCATCGACTTTTACTGATGAACTAAATTCAAAATCACCAAAATCATCATTTGATTCAGATTCCGCCACATCTTGGTCAAGGTTACTTGCAATTTCTTGTTTCACTACCGCTGGCACTTTGTCGATTTCCGATATCGGTTCATTCACCCCTATTACATGTGTTTCTTGTTTTACTATTGCTGACATACTTTCAAAATCTCCAAAGTCGGAATCGATATTAGACGCAGTTATTTCCAAATGTGTATTATTATCAGTTTCAAAATTACCAAAATCATCAATGCTTGGAACAGGACAACTAGTTTCGTCCAAGTTATGTTTCGATTCACCTATTTCTATATTGCACTCTAAATTATCAGCATAATTTGTTTTTGAAACAATATCATCATTAGTACTAATGACATTTTGTGCTTCTGCGTCTGTAAAACTAGTTTTAAAATCGGCAAAACCATCAAAATCTTCTTCTACATTATCTGTACTACTATCTACTACACTATCGGTTGTTTTGATAATAACCGAATCATTTGAAAAGGCAGAAATATTGGTCGTTTCTACTGTTTTACAATCAACAGTAACATCTAGTTCTCTCTCTAATACTGGTTCATCTATTCCACTACTTTCGAAACTGCCAAATTCATCTAAAGCTTCTTTATCATCTAGTTTTGATTCCATACTCGGACACACAGTTTCTTCTACAGATTCACTCTGAACACCTAACTTATCTGTGCAAATACTAGTTTCAATCATTTCTTTCGTAAATGATTTACTTGTTGAACATTCACCAAAGTTAGCACTTTCACTACGCGTTTCTAAATTAACATCAACTTCGTCATTTACGGTTACACATTCTTCCAATTCTTTCTTTTCTTCGTACACAATTTCACTATTTTCCCTTGCGGAAGCAAAGAAATTAAAATCCCCAAACTCATCTATAACTGGTTGTTGTTGTTGTTGTTGTTGTTGGTCTATATTGTCAGCTGAGATAGATGTATTATGTTTCTGCACGATTTCCTCTTGTTCCGACACATGCTGTACCAGTTCTGTTTGTAAAGAAGCTACAGTGTTTGATTCGCTAATTCTGTCAGTATCATCAGTTTTTCTTCTATCACAGTGATCTTCTTTCTCTAAGTGTGTGCTTGGTTTGGAAATTGTATGTTGTAGAACTGATGTTGGCACGACATTATTATCGTTTTCATGGAACACGACATTGTTGTCAGTAGTTTGTACATGTGATGTGATGTTTCTGATAGGACTACCAACTAACGAAGTATTAATACCATCTGTAGTTATAGCACATATGCTATCGACATTATTTACAGAATGTTCTTGAACGTTATCATTATTTACATCAGATTTAATATCACAAAATATATGTTTGACATTTTCACTACTACTACTGTCATCTGTATTAATCAATTTACTCTCAACTACAGAACTGCTGTGCATCATGTGGTCATTTGACTGCCCGTTACATTTTATGTCTGACGATTTACTATTATCTGTCACTTTTGTATTATTGTTTTTTGGTGACAATGTTGCATTAGTCTGGACCGGACCTGTACCGTGTGTTGAAATTGACGTTGTAAAGTTTGAATATGTTGCATGTTGTGGAGTTGACGGTAACGAGTAACCTAGAATCAGTTGAAACTGTCACATCAAATACTGTTGCTGCTACAATATCATCGAATGAATAAAGCCTTGTTGTTTGTGAGAGGGAATTGACTAATGACAGTGTTGGCTTACATAATCAATGAGAAAATACATTTATGGAAGCACACAAAGTGTTTTATCAGTTATCATGACACAATGATACTAATGATATATACATATATATATATTTACCATCAAAGGAAAAGTCTCCTGCTGCTGCAAAATCTCCGAATTCATCTTCATCTAAATCTTCTGGTTCACCTGCTACCATTGGTGGAGGAGAACTGCTTACTAATGGAGGGATTATGTTTGACATCTATTGAAGAAAATCCAAAAATTCCACATAAACACACATAAATCAAAATTCGACTACAATAAAAAGATGTAGAATGGATGCACAAGAGAAAAAGTTGTAGTGTCACTATAATTATCACATTGAATGTGTGACACAATTATATTAAAGAAGTAATTAGCTAATTACTGGATACAGTAATCATAAAACGTCCTTCAATCAGATGTCATGTGTACACACAATAAAATTATGATTAAATATGTCACTGTACCTGGTTAATAAATGACACGTATTTATCACTTATAAATTATCTTTTATAAAACTAAAATCATTTTTTAACCGTACATTTAATAAATAGCACCCTTTCGATTCACTGCAATGATAGTTTCCATGCAGTAAAATAATACTGGTTAAAAATATATAATTAAATTTCATTCATTGAAATAATCCTCTTTCTGTCACTGCCATATTCTCACTCAACGGTTTTTTTTGTTTGAAATGTTGGTATTTCGTAATTTTGACAACTAGTGACAACTGATAGTATTGTTTATAATTTTAATTTTTTGTTGTAAAATAAGACGTAAGTTGTAAGATAACATCGATGAATTTGTAAAATTAAATAAAAATCTTTCGTATTTGCAGGATATAAAAAAATTAATTCTCACATCATACCAAAAAGGTTATCCAGCTGCTAACGTTACAGAAATTCTTTAATCAACTCGGACTAATTTTGGTATAGTTACATAGATGGCAGTTTAAGAAAATGACAGAGAACATTGTTGTAATTTGTATAAATTCCGAACCGAAACCTTTAAGCATATAATCTTCTCCAATGCTTATAAAAATATATAGAAATAGGATATTCTTGAATGTTTATGCGTAGTTACAAGCAAAATTATTTTTTCCAACGCGATATGTCCGCTTGATATAAAGGTGAATGGTCAGTAATTACTATGAATGTATGTTATTTTGGCATTAATCTGGTTGGAGGAGAATATTTTATTAGAATCACATGTATTTTTTGGAATTTCTGGTTGTACGTTCTGAACTGTGCTGTTTGTTTCTATGTACACATGTAGTATGCCTTTCTATTGCTGTGTTCCGGGGTGTACTGTGAAGAAAGTACGTATGTATACATTTCCTATAAAGGATAAAGAAGTTTTTGACATTTGGGTGAAACGAATTTCCAATCCAAAATTTAAACGTTTGTCTGATGAAAAAATAGCTAAATCGTATAGGATATGTCCGAAACATTTTGCAGACGAATGTAAGATACCCGGCTCAACAAAACTTAAATTTTATTCACTTCCCACTTTAAATGTACCAGGTAGTATACTGAATGACATTCCTGCTAAAATTGCTATATATTTTCGTATTGTATATTAGGTTTTCTTGGTGAACCAAACGCAGAAAATTCTTTTCATTTTACGTACTGTCGGCCAGGCGAGATTCGTGAATATGTTGCTGTAGATCATTGTTATGCGACAGCTAAAAATTCTCAAACAATGGATAATGTGAATATGAATATCGCCATTGATAATCAAAGCAACAGAAAAAGGAGAAGGGAATCTGAAAATAGTAAATATCTAGATATATGTATTTGTATAATCGTTTATAGATATAATAGCACTTAAGTATTTATTATTTTCTCTAGATGAACCACCTGTGACAGATAATAATACAACACTGTGTTTATTTAGTTCTACAAATGATAGTTCATTTGATGACATGACTTCAGTATGTTTAGAATCTAGTCCATTATCTGCAGTATTAGTTCAACCATGCACACCACAACCTCACCACATAAAATATTTAACAGAACATTTCCATGAACCCATTCTATTCAGTGATCTGAACGATTGGAATATTCTAAAATGGACATTGAAAGAGTGGCAAATAAAATTAAGCGATGAAAAATTAACATTTCGTAAAAATAATTTCATTAAATCGAAAGTAAGAAATTTACATTAACAAAGTAGTGGTAGTAGTAGTAGTAGTGGTGGTTATAATGAATAAGAGGTTTCTAGGAACCGCTATGGGAACAAACTAGTGAACTTGTTGAAATGACAATGAAAGAATTTATTGAAACCCAGTCTGAACAAGGGAACGAATTCTGGTTATATTTTGATTATAAATATATGGCAGAATGGTTTAAAAAACATCCGGATATACTACAGGTGCACACTAATTCATCCACCTTGTTGATTGAGGTGTAACGGAATTTATGCTTCCATGGTTGCAGGACGTATCGTGGCGAAGGTTTGGATATCCAGAAATGTCTGGTAAGGATAGTACTATCTGGATAGGTACAGAAGGCGCTCACACGTCGTGCCATAAAGATTCTTATGGATGTAATTTAATTGCACAAATATATGGAAGGTATACGAATGTATACACATATTGTTTAAAATTTCTTTATCATCATATAAGATATCTTGAAACATGTATTTTGTATCAGAAAGAAGTGGATATTGTTTCCACCAGAGGAAGATCTGAAACCTACAAGAGTGCCTTATGAAGAATCCAGCGTGTATTCGCAGTTTAATTTATTCACACCAAATGTGAACGACTTTGATTGTAAGTCTGTAACAGTGAATTATTATTTTAAAAGTGATACACATCAAGTATTTCATGTTTAGGTATTCAGAAATGTAGAACAGTCACTTTGAATCCGGGTGAAGTATTATTTTTACCTCACGGCTGGTGGCATTATGTAGAAAATATAGAAACTGCAATTAGTGTGAACGTTTGGATACCGCAGGTAAGTTACAACGTATAATTGGTAGCCTAGTACTATGATTTATTTGTGTGTTATTCAGCCAGGAGACCATAGAGCACGAGTAGAGGAAGCCTTCACACAACTGTTTGTAGCACAAATGACTAAGGAACTAGTAGATGTTGACAGATGTCACATTCTTAATCCGAACAGTGTACGTATTCACTAAACAGGAATGAGTGAAGCGGTTGATTATGATATATGTACTTTACTAATTGCAGAATGAAATTACCGATATGCCTATATCATACTGTGTAAATACATTAGAACACGTTGTCAAAGAATGCCAAAAACATAATCAACCGAAACAACTTCAATCCAACTGTACGAATACCAGTACTGAACCAGTGGACATGAAACAAATATTGACAGAAAATCAAAACATACAAATAGTACCCGAACTAACACGTGCAGAATTTCACAAATTATTGCAAGAACAAGAGACAAAATATTTTACAAAAGAACAACCATACGTAAAGAATGAGAAAACAAACAGTGTTAGCACAATTACAAAACTTATAAACTCAGTATGTCATCCGGATATATTATCTGCAGTTACGGATAAATTATTGAAAGACTGAATAGTATTAATTGTTTATTGTTTTTATACATCAGTCAATAGCAACGAAACAAGAAACACAAATTATATCACATCCAATTTTATTAGAGAGTGTTTGTGTATGGAATATACATATATAACTACACACTAAGCTATATGTATATAATATCAACTGCATTGTGATAGTGAAGTTATTCAATAGTAAATTTGCTAATATCACTCGAAATTCTTTCACTCACTTGTATCATATTTTCATCCCAACAACTAAATACCTTTTGCTATATCTGATTTTCTAAGATAGTGTATGCTTTAAAAACTTACAAATTATATAATTATTCCAGATCAGTGAATTAAAGTTTGCTTATAATAAATCAATCAATCAAGTTAAAAGTTATTTACAATTAAATATCTTAATATATTCAACTGTTCAGATCTTTAAACTGAGTCTTCAAAATTACATCTTAGAATATCAAGTGTCTATTTCACACACAAAATTAATAATCGTACTTGCCATTAAAACTAATTGACTTGCATTTACTAGTAGCGCAAGTGAATAGCAGTCATTATTTTAAAAAATTCACTAAAATTGTAGAAATGCTAATACAATCTCACAACAGATATTTGTTTTAAATGGCTATTTATTAGCTAAAGAGTATTAAAAAATATAGGAATGTATTGTGAACTAGAAAACAAGGCAGCATAAACCTCCTCGATACGAGTGTACGCTGGTACACCGTTAATGGAGAAGGTCGTGCGCGAGAGGTAACTAACTCAGTGGATATGAGAAATAAATATACCGTAATACCAAGGCACGCTATGCCACCATTTAAAACAAATATGTCTCAGTGTGTAATACTTATTTCGTTACACATTATATTTAATCGTATACCTCATCTTCGCACCAAGTATGCCTGCATGTCCATCGGACAAATATCTTGCGCTTCCTTCGGATCTACAGGTGCACCAACGTGTAAGAATGTGAGAGAAGATTTCTTCGCTTTCTTCCCAAACGGTATCAGTTCACTAATCTTTATCTGTAACATACGTGCAATGATGACAGATGAATATGAAGTAGACATGTGTCACAGTGTAATATACTCACAGTGCCGTAACTCAAGGGGAATTGTTGTAAAAGTATTCTATCCGAATAACAAGTATCCAAATGTTGTCTGTGGACAACCAGGCCAATGTTATTTTCCCGCTGATTCACCATTATACCTGTCTGCATAAATGGCACGGCAATGTCAACGCCTATATCAGTAGTTATTGCTGTATAACCTCGTTCCGATAACATATCAGAATCATCGTTACGCAACAGTTTCATTAACGGATTCAACAATGATTGCGACGCTACATGACTTGAGATAGTATGAAAACCTGCTGGATGATTTTCAACAGTTGCCTGTAAAAACATATGGATATCGTACGAGAAACCTTAACATTTTCTATACACACTACACTTACTTGACACCTGTGTGTTCTTCGTTCAAGTAGAATTCTAAATATATGTCTTGTTGGATGATTATCGGTGACACCTTGACCTAATCCTCTATTATCATCTTGTTTTAATTTTCGATCAAGCATCACCTCCAATTGGCCTTCTCTCAGTGAAGAACAACCGAGTGCTGTGGAAGATACTACCGACATACGTGTCATTCCATCTTCTATGTAAGCTAAACTTGGCATCGGGTAATAGTTTGCTTGTATCGGTAATTTTGGGAAACGTTTTCGTCTTATAACCTGAGATTCGGTAACAATTCATCTAACAACCTTGTTTAGACACATTACATATTTCTGTTGGTTTGTGTATTACCTGTAACCCGTTGAGATCGGTGAAAAATTCACTAGTACTGTTGATATTGGTGGACAAACGCATGACCAGTTCGAAATTTGACGTATCCGCAATATCAACTGTGTTTTGTATTTCTAAGCCTAAACTATCAGCACCTACAATATAATTGAAATGCCATTAGCGTGAACGTAAGTGTATGGATGTAATCTTATTTTGTATATCATACCTGGACTATTGTACAGAGTAACTACATGATGTACTTTCGGTAATTGAACAATGACAGATGAAAGAATAGGTCCATCTATAATTTTAACAGTAGTAGATTCAATAGTGAGCGGTTGAGCATCGCCATCTGGTAGGAAAAGATAAGCACCACTGCGTTCTGAACTTTGTCTCACACCGTATCTAAGTGAACAATGACATATATATTAGAATGATATATGAGGGTATAGTGCGGTATAACAGTGCTTACTTTGCAAAATCTAAATGTACTGGCAATGTATTAACACCGACACGAATCGCTTTCAACAGACCCAAGTTATTAAAAGCAGCTGTCACCCGGTTGTTCTGTATAGTGAATTCTCTAGCGGAAGGAGTCACTTCCATGTCAGTAAAACCATTCGGTAGTTTGACATCATCGTAATGATTGAATATCCGGATACTTGACATGACAGTTTCACTGGAATCAATTATAACTGTTCATAAGTTGTTCCACAATATACCTAATATCAGAAATAAATAACACACATACCTAGGTGCTTTCTTCTTTTCTAATGCCTGTACTGTATATGTTACCAAACTCAGTGCTGGTACGTTGGCAATAAATGCCAGTTCAAATCTAGATTCCGATATTGTAGTGCCATATTCAAAGACAGGACTTACTTGACATGACACTAAATTACCAGTTAGATCTGTCACCTAAACATATATAATTAGGTAAATATATATGTACAAACCTAAGGCCACCGGCTAATATGATCACTCACCTGAACGAAAGGAGTTGACACTAATAATGTAATCACTTCATGTCTGGTAAATGTCAATGAATTATACACGACTACTCGCTTGATTGGCGCTCCTTTTCCAATAGTGATTATATACTTTTCAGGTAAACTGTCTTGACTACGACGCACATCATCGATGTTATAATGCACGATCTCTGAATCGAACATATGTGAATTCGGCCCGGACAGAAGAACATTCACGGACTGCTGAATAACGTGTTGTGCACTTACAACTGCTGTTAACATTCTACAAACAGAATACACGTGAACAAAGTCAAATAGTGTAAAGGGAAAACAGAATATGTGTATACTTTTGTCCATAATCAATAACAACAGAATCTCTTGCAGTGCCAGTAATTCCATCGTGATGTTGGAACAGCGACAAACTTTGTCGAGCCTCTGTCATCATTTTAGTCAAGCCAGCCTCGGGACTCAATACTAATTTTGATCCTACCCGATTAGCACCGGATGCCATTGTTAGAATAATGTCTGCAGCCCTGATGTACGACATAAGCACACGATCCATTCGTTTGTAAAACGGCCTCGATGTATAGTATCCGCTCCAGTAATGATCATCTCTATCCGCGTACGTGAAGAAATCACCGGTCAACACTGGAAATTCTTCTGTCGACTTTTCAGCTCGCACAGCATTAAAATAATCTGACAACGTTCCGAATTGGGCTTCAACATTCAACTTCGGATTAGCATTCATGTGATCGAACAATTTCTGGTAATTATTGAATTGGTTGTTCCATTCCGTTGGATGATCGTAACGGAAATCATCACCTAATGGTACTAGCACAACGTTAGTTCGATATAACTGAGCTTTTTTCCTGTACTGATCCAAGAGTAGTTCTGCCCTTGAAACATTAGTAACATGAACATATGAATCCATACTATGTATGAGATTACTCAACTGTCTGGCAATGAGACGCGTTATAGTGTAGTTGATTTATTTACCTGTGAGCAACATTAATATCAGTAATCACTTGGGGCGCTATTCTCCAAGGACAAGTGACTCCATATCCAGGCAATCTTTTAAAATCAAACTGACAACAAATCTTCGGATCGGGACCACAAGTGTGCGGCACATCGTATGAATAAAACGGCATCATATGCGTAAATAAATCCGTTTTACCAGATCCATCTGAAATAGGCAAACATGCCAATCAATCAAAATATAAATATATACCTATATGTATATATAGGGTAGAGATAAATCAATTTACCCCATAACTGTTTCCAATTAAACTCTAGCTGAGTTTGACTTGCTAAATACTTTTTCACAGCGTAATGAATTCGTTGTATCAACAGATTTTCAAGTCCCATTTTCTTTAGTAAGAAGGGCATTGTGGGACTTTGGCCAAATGGATCAATGGACCAGCTGCTTTTAGGTGTATAATTCAGGTTTCGGTGCAACCACTGATGTCCCTCATTCATCTGGTGTAACATGGATATCCAGTGTGTGTTAGCTTCGTCATTCATTACCCAGCCACCTGTTACTATTTCCAATTGACCGTCTTTAACTAATCTAAACAGTGCACATTGTAGACATATTTATAAGACAGGTACAAAACTGGAAAATAAATATTCTATTAACTTACTGTTTAACAAGCGTCCGTGTAGTCTGATCTATCTCATCCCACCACATTGAGAAATACGATATTTCAGCCCATATGAACTTGCGGTTCTTATCCTCCATTAGTTTAGTAACCATATTGTTTAAAATATTCTTAGTTTGAGAAATATAATAATCTTCAACAGTTTTTAACCAACCTGAGTATAAAATATAAAATATTATATGTATTATTTACGGTCCGCGTGGATACTGATTAGAGAAATGTACTAACCAGGATCATTGTGCGAATGGGGAACTACAAATACTTTCAACTTATGATGCTTATTCCACTGGTGAACATCATAATTTATATTCCACCCTTGCTTCCAAACACCACCATCTGGGTTATCAAATTTTAATTCTTTATAAATCTCTAGCATCTATAAACATAGCGTTATTCTAATAAAAGCATTACAGGATAATCTATTAAACTTTACCTGAACATTGGTTCTAGGTACATAGTCCACTTGTATCGGGCAAGTTCGGTCATACATCATTTCATATGCTGGTGTTAAATTTCGCAAATCTATATTATTGTTGGAGGCCGATTCCAGTCTTTGTGTACTGCTACTTGTACTTGAAACTGCAGGGATTAACTGATTGATAGCTCTC
>JAGJTL010005648.1:3563469-3575635 GCA_022063505.1 Calosoma granatense | reverse complement strand
TATATAAATAAATAAAAACATACTTCGGATCAAATTCCGTCCGCTGATCAAAATGCAATGAAGAAAAATGACGTCACCGTGCTGGTTGGCAATATGTCGGCAGAACGATGAATCAGACCCATATTTTCCACCTGCAAAATATCGACAGCACCGGTGGAAATGTGCAGGTATCTCCGTTGCACTCTATAACTTTGTCTTTATCCAACTAACGCGCGCGGGAGGGGCTACTTGCTTACCGAGCGCACCTGCGGTCCGTCGATTTACTGACAGAGGAGCCCCCCGTGTGCCCTGCGGCCGGATTGTGCAAATTGAAATTGATCTCAGCATGATTTAGTTTAGAACTCGCGCGTCTTACTTGATTTAAGCATCTACGGCAATACACTACTCTATATTGACGCGCATTACAATAGTTCAACATATGATATACGACATATATAAGACTTATCAGTTAATTGCTGTATCACTTGCAATACTACATAAAATATATACCATCAAAGTTTTCTACAGCGATTGTACTCTTTATGCTTAGAAAGTATAACTCGTACTATGGGTGCAATAAATGAAGTGCTCATCGTACGAGCTATATACATATATTCGAATTGCTTACAAGATTCCTTCAACACATCATCTGTACCGATACATATTTGATAATTAATATTAATTTTTCACTATTACAACATACATATTTTAACATTTAATTTATAATTATATTACAGCCTAAACATTCCCACAGATTATTTAAATTCACATTTCATTCATTTATCTCTAGAACGTGTTGATTAACAACTATTTGCAGATTAGTGCGGTAATATTTTAATACTATTAAAATATTTTATTGTCAGTCAATGTGATGTGGAACATTCAAAAGGTAAATATTCATTAAACCCCGTGTTTAGAGTATGGAACATTGTCCCATTTAGTCGGAATAAACAATATTTTTTTCTATTTGTGCCCACTATTGTATATGTATATATACAGGGCTTTGTGTGAATCTCGTAAACAATGCAATGTTTTGAAATTTGGCGCCGGGCCCGCGAAACAAGTGACATGTCATACATAGATTAATTATTCGACAGCAAAATGTCAAACGGAAATAAAAAGACATCAATGACTGCATGCTCTGATAAAAAAGTAAACAATATTCCACTAATAAGAGATATCTAATTTACTGCATTAAATTATTATTAACTCACTTCATGGATTATGTAACTTTTTTTAGACATTTTCTAAACATTATTTGTGTAAGTTAGAAACTTTGACAGCCGTGTGTATACATTTGGATACACACCATAGTAGGTCTTAGATGCCAATGTATTCCCTTATATATACATTCAACTTTAAATTGTGTGTACCAAATATATTCCTGGCGCCAGAGATCTCTACGAAAATCGGCCTGGCAGTCAAAGTGTTAAAAAGTATTAAATATTCCTTGATAATACTGAATTCATAGTTAACTATGATCCAAAGTGTGTAGTATATATATTTTAACATTATTTTTAATAAAACAATTTCATTTTCCACGGTTAAATATATATATCGTATTGATAACAAAACATGTTGATAATTTAACTTAAACTACATAAAAATCAAAATAAAACACACTTTAAAATATTCATAAATTATAAACTCGTGTATATATTGTTTTTGTAACATCACACGGCACTGACGGACATTTTTAATTTATTTAGACTTGAATATACGTCGATGAGCTACAGGCACGGGTGCGTATAGCCAATCTAGATCAATACATACTCTCTTCTACAAATTTTTCGTTGTGATTTTGTGAATAAACATCCTCCTTGTTTATAAAAAACATATTTCCTCATGCGAGTTATGTGCAGTACTAGTGTCGTTTGTGTGTCCGTTACAATGTGTGCTGTCGACGTGCACTCGACACGGGGAGTTTTATTCATTTACGTGTAACACACGCGCTTGCCACCCCCTACACGCCGCCCCCGTGTGCAACCACCTGGTTTTGCATCAATTTACACCTACCTACTACGGAGAGTCTGCCTGCTGTTTGACAACGCTCTAAACAACCCGCACCAGTGCTTCTATTATTAGACGGACCGGAGCGACGAGACCAGAGCATGTGTGAGCAAGAATTATATAATATAAAGAATTTGAGATTCTTAACATATTTTTCATTTGATTACAAATATTTGATTCATGACACCTGAGTATAATTAATAAATTAAGCATTCTTACCTTGAATGGAGCATTAGGTACGTATAGGGGTGGATCCTTCGCAGAGCCGGTCAGTTTATTCCCAAGACTTGGTATACCAACATCAGAGTCACACACACTGTATCGGCCGATAATAGCATCAGCAGGTTTAGCATCATACCCCGGAGGTTTGCCCACATGGAACCCTTTCGCTTTCACCCAGAATCTAAACTTGCTGTTATCGGCACTGAGCACTTCCTCGCCGCGCAATGTACGCAAGATCCTTGCGTACTTCTTAATGGTAATTGTTTTTGTTTTAGCCAGATCACCGTAGGTCTGGATCACCCACGGTTGGTACGCGGACAGCATATCCGTTTTTGGATTAGCGCTCATCGTCATGGTCGTCGTGGTTCGTTGTCGTTTTACATTGTTGTTCTGCTCTTGGCGTGTACGGGAACTGGCATTGTTCGACTTCCGTTTAGCGCCACGCGGCCGTGATTCATCTTGGGTAATTTTTCGTCGTAAACCGCGATCCGTAAGCATTGCAGTGGCCATTTTTTATCGAACCGTACGACGTCTCTTTTGGTTTTATTTCAACGTGCGATCGATACAGATATCGCCATTTTATGGCCAGTGTTGTCAGTACGTACACTCCCGGCCCAATTGACAATTTGCATGAATAAACACACGTACACTCACACACAGACACACAGAGTGGTGTTCGACACGTTAGATTGTAAGCAATACTTGATCAATCAGACGAACAAACACACAAATTCTAGTGACACTCGGAACAAGATCACAGTTGTTTACACACAAGCACTGTCAACTATTACACGTTTATTTTAGAAACGTCACAGCTTTAAGTCAAATGTTCACGAATAATCTGTTAAATATAGAATAGTTAGAGGTAACCACACTTTTACAAATGTCACGAAAAACACGAAAGTCAACGAAAACAGTCAAATAAGTTTGTCTTTCACTTTTCACAAATCTTTTGTAGACACTTCATATGTTCATATACAAACACTTGAATGTTTCAATAAATATATAGATGTTTTCTTTTTCGCAGCCAACTGCTAATTTAAAAATGAAGACTGCACACTTAGTTTTTGAGAGAATGCGTCTTAGTGCACTGAACATGCGTAATACGATGTCCAAGATGTCTGGATGTTTTCCTGAAAAAAAGGTGTTAATATTTTCAACATCATATATATGCACATACGAGTTCATACAGTATATATTAGTTCATACATATGTATGTATATGCACACATAGCTATTACAGTATATCTCAGCTTAGCTAGCAAAAGTTTGAAAATTTGCTACTTCTGTATCAGTGCAAAAAGGAAAAAACAATATATCGTTAAGTGTAGTTTATATTTATGTTATTTGAATAGTTATAATAAAAATCAAGATGAATCAAAATTTAAAATAAAACAGACATGTCCATATGTTAAGTAAAACAATCAAAACACTGCATAATAAGGTCCTCTTATCAAACAAGTTGTATTTTATAAAGATTTGTCAATAATATATGCCTACACTTGCAATTCTTCATAAATGCAGATACATTGTCACCAACGATTATTACACGGGAAAAATAAATTCTTGCTTATTTCTGCGACCTTTGATATCAGCATATTAGTATTTAAAATATAATTAAACACCTACACATTTAGCTAATTAATTTTATCAATCACTAATATACATCTCACCGATTACAATAATTAAAAAATGTAAATACATTTTAGTACACACGGAAGCAAAACGTAAATGTCAAGTCGAAGTACAAATTCGCGAAACACAATATTTCTCATTTTGATAAAACAACAACGACATAACTCCGAAACAAGAGCAAAAAGAAATCAAAAACAGTTACGCCTCCTCCTCCTGTGTAACAAATCGCTTGGGAACTTGTCAATAGGAACTGCCCATTCTTTTAATTTCGATCGCCTAGAAGTGAAAAATATTTTGTCACATATGTGTCGGATGTAAGCAAAAGTACTTAGTCATTTTGTCAAGTATGCATCGGAAGCCACAAATCACGGCATCGGAACGAAATTACATATTTCTCAATAACAAAGTGTGCGCGCAATATTAAATACAAGCCAGAAAATAAATAACAACAATCGCGAACAGGCAACACTGCAACAACAAAGCAGGAAACAACAATGAGAATTCCTCTTAAAAGATTCCAATATGATATGCACTGTTACCACACACACATAAACATACAAAGAAATAAACAAAAGCCTCACAACACACTAATCAAATATGCAACACTAATGACAACAATGCAAACATATGTATAAAATAAATTTCAACACACCTGGATGGATTAGTCTTCTACTACAACTGTTGATGAACAATTTACAAATACATTAAAAGCATTGCCACAAAAGTTGTTAGCACAGTAGAAAAAAAAACAATAAACATACACAACTACTGCTTGACTATTGTCAATAAATAATTAACAATTGCACAGTATACAAAATCGCAAGTACAAGTCAGTCAATCAGTGAATGAAATTCCAAACATCTATTGTTTTACGTTTGAGTGCGTGTTGTTATCGAACAAAACAGTACAGCCTCCATTCCTAGGTATTTGTGCTTCTGACGGGCTATCCCGTACTGGAACGAAACTCGACGGAATACGAAGCGCGTTAGCGGGACATGCCCACTAGACTCGCTCCTCTCTTCTGCCTATTACGCTGCGTCGCGCTACTCTCGTCCCGTACAGTGCATCCGGCGGTGGTGTATTATGCCGGGAGTCCCATGTACAGTACAGACATACTCTACGCACCGGCTGTCTCTCTCCTGTTCACAGAAGATACAGACACTTGCCCCCATTCCTCTTGGGGTTTCAGTGCACAGCTAACTAGCTAATAGCTACTACAGGCTACCTATCGCTTACTACTAATGCTGCTATATTCTTCTATCAGCATTGGAACTACTATAGAGTGCCGCGGCTCTTTGGCCAAAGCGAACGCGCCACTGCACGACTGTACCATATTAGGTTTTAAGGCTTTTCGAAACAACGCGTGGCGTCGAATCCATGTGGATTCTTAAATCCCTAGTGTTTAAATAACCATAACGATTGCCGCTGGCACGACTGTGGTGATTAATGAAAGCCTCCACGGCTTTAAAATTCGACAACCGATTTCAACTCAACCGGCCATGTACCTGTCTTGTTCGTATTTAGGTTTTAATTCGGCAACAACTAAAGTGGATGGAGTTGGATGTAGGATTATATTGTATAATAATTATACTATAATTAGATAGTTTGTGAATTATTACCATAAATTCACTTTTAATGCAGCCTGTAATTGAATTACTGTCTTAAATTGCAGTATAATCTGAATCAGTTGATAGTGTATGATTCTAGTGTGAGTATTAAACCATATTACAAATTTCACATGTCTGTTGTGGAATACTACTTAAATCAAAATATTAGATTATTACGACACGCAATAGTCACGATTTACTATTTGATATTTATTACAATATACATATACTATTTTTTTGAAAGATGTCACTTCAACGTCATCGTTGAACAGTACGAGCTAAGATTTTAACCAGGCCCACTGTGTTCCAATCAGCAGCGTTGACACTTGAAGATTATCCTTATCATATACGAATTAACGTATTGGTGCATATATTTATATCTGCCATTTGAATGAGTGCGATAAGGATGGATTATAACACGTTTGTCTTTAGACTGTCCGAACAAAAGTACGATAAACATGACAAAATGATGCTCGTTGTACTCGATACTATTGCAATAACGTACGTCGATTTCATATCCCCTACGTTACATGCACCATTTTAAAATTTTTTACAGTAAATCCATCATGGCTGACCTCATGCCTCCCATATTAAAAAAATTTTAAACATTTTCAATGTTACAAAATATGAAAGTAGAGAAAAAATTAAATAGAATTGATGTCTTACAATTTTTTGCCTAAAATGTTTTAAAATTGCTAAAATATACAATATTGTGAGAATGACGAGCGATACGCGTTTGCAATGATAGTAATGAATGTAAATAGTTAGTAACAATATTTATTTAAGTAACTAGATATATGTACAATCATATCACACTGTCGTCGCTTGTACTCTCTCTCTCTCTCTTCTGTCAGCCGTGTGTCGTCCCTTATCGACCCCCTTGTGGTCGACTGGTGCGAAGTTAGTGGCGGCAAATTTGAATATGAATCGGGTTCTTCACAGCTCGGCCAAACCTGACGCGACATTGTCCTCGATGTCGACTGCGAGCAGGTTTCGAGATCGGAGGCACCTCCATATGGACTCTTCTTCCACTTCTGCGTCTTGTGTTAATCCAATCTCTTTGCATTCTTCAAGTTCAACTGTTTCGCCTTCGTCTTCGAATTCTGCTCTTCCTTCTTCAGCTTCAGGCTCTCAAGTAGCCTCCTCGGATTCATCTTCGTCTAGTAGGCCTGTCCATCGTTTCATACGCTCAGGCGGTAATATGCCTTCGTATGGTCTTTGTGTAACTGGGTAGCAGTGATGTGTACTTTTTTTATCATACCGTTTTTTAGTCTTCTCTTGTTGGTTTCTTGTACTCTTGGCTGCAGTTCTTTTTGCTATTTCTCTTCTGCTTTCATATTCCCCTATAGTTAAATTATCTTCAATTATTTGTTGCATGCTAATGCCAAATCCGCGAGATAATTTATATCCGAGTAACAACTCACTAGGACATTTGTTCATTGTTTTCTGTTTGGTCATATTCAATGACATTTGTACTTTGTCGAGGCATTCGCGCCACTTTGTCGGTTCAGTTGTCATCTTTAATATAGCAGGCATTATTGTCTTATTGTACCTTTCAATTTGTCCGTTACCTCTTGGTGTTCGTACTGCTATAAGTACTAACTGAATATTATTTTCATCACAGAATTCTCGAAAGGTTTCACTCGTGAAGGCGGTTCCTCTATCTGTTACAATACTTCGGGGTATTCCAAATATTTTAAATAGCGGTGCTAGTGCTCGTACAACTTCCTCTGAGTTCGTCGTTTTAGTTGGCTCTAAGAATATGAACTTGGTAAACGCATCTATTACAGCAAGCATATGCTTGTGACCTTTAGTGTTTCGCTCTAACGGGCCTAAATGATCCATGTATAGTGTGGTTCTGTACCTTTCTCAATGCAGTGGAGAAATTCTTCATTTTTGTTAGCTTTGTAGTTATATTCTATGCGCTTTATACATCTGAATAGACATTTTTACGTACATACACATTCCTCTAAAATGGTATAAATTCCTAAGTTCTTCTAAGGTCTTTTCGGTTCCTAAATGTGAAATTTTCTCACGAGTTTTCATAACAAGTTGATGGCGAAGTTGTCGTGGGACAACAAGCAAAACCTTATCGTCAACTCGTTTCATTAATGTGTAATTCACAACTTCGAAGTCTGTTGGCTTCCTTTGATCAGTTAACACTTTGCTCTTCGGCTCCAAGATTTCTGTATCTTGATTTTGTAGAATAGGAATATCTGCGAATTCTATATTCTCTTTACCCACTATGTTTACCGGTACTATCCGACTTAGACAGTCCACGTGCGTCATTTGACTAGCACTCCGATGCTGAACATCGAAATCAAAGTCTTGAAGTATCAAGCTCCATCGTAGGATTTTGGGATTGGAATCTTTCTTTTTCAAAGTCTGAGTTAAGGCATTGCAATCGGTTACCAAGGTGAATCATTTGCCTAACAAGTAAATTCGGAATTTCTGTAGTGCATTTAATACAGCTAATAAATCTAATTCGAAACTGGGCAACTTCGATTCTGACTCCATTGCTTTGATACTTGAATAATAAATCGGGTGGAACTTTTACTTATGTTTCTGCATTAATATTGCACCAAATCCAATAGAACTGGCATCTGTATGTAGTTCTATTTCTTTTTCCGGATCATATTGTTGGAAGCCGGCTCTGTTTCAACCAAAAGGGCTGAGCCGTGACTGGACGTATTCCGAGAAACGTGAGAGTAAACAAACCAAATTCCGAGAACCGGGGTAGTAAAGATGTCAGAAGTAATGACTAGTACGTGATAGCGTAACAGTAGCAGGGTCCACGGGGATCATAGGGCGATCCAATCCCTAATTCGGGATCGGATTAGATACGCCACTGCTTTGTTTAGATAGCGGTTCCTTTGAAGTCCGAGTAAAATGAGTATTTAAGGGCCAGATTTTGGTCCAGACGAGAGAGTTCCACCAGCTCTCGCCTACGACAGCGAAGCTCTGCCCGACTACCAAGTGAACCAGTGATCAAGTGAAAAGTAGTCAAAGTGTTCAAAGTATTCCGGTTGAAAAGTAAATTCGCTGAAGAACTTAGCACAAACGGTGCTAAGTTTCAGTCAGCTCAAAAGTTAAAGTCGATTACGGACTTAGCGCAAACAGCGCCAAGTGCCAGTAGAGTAAAAGTGTAAAGTCGCGAAGTATTAACGAACGAAATAGTTAAAGTGTCAGAAGAGAAATAAAGTCAAAGTCGCTGAGGGACTTAGTACAAACGGCACTAAGTGTCTACGAAGAGAGAAGTTAAAGTCGACTATGAAGTTAGTGCAAGCGGCACTAACTCCAAGTAACTCGGGTAGTCAAGTCAACCGTGGAGTCCAGAAGCGGCCTCGACCAGCTGTGCGCTTGGGCGAAAAGATGAACGACCTTCTACTACTGGCCGCTCGTACAAGGTTGGTCGCCGTACAGCCAGGCAACCCGTATTGCACTACTTGTAAGTGTGTTGCATGTATCTACAGTTACCAATATACAGTGTTTAAACTACACGTGTGTTTCGCTTCTAAAATCCAACCACTTCACACTCAAAAGGCGAACCCACCCCATATCCGTAAGATTCACTGGCATTTTCTCCCGTTTGGTGTCAGTGGCCGAATCATTGAGTTCATTCACCCCGATTGGCTCAGCATATGATTCGGTTATATGTGTGTAACTCAGAACATCTGAGAAAGCACACACGTTCAATTCTTACAATATAATCTTAGTACAGGTTCTCTAGTAAAACTGTCTTGTAGCATATTCGTAGCTACAATTTGTTCAGCTTTAATTTCAAACTTCACACCTTGTCGTAGTAAGTCAGTTAAAGGTTTTGCTGTGATTGCATAGTCTTTAATGAAACCTCTAAAGTACCCTGTCAGCCCTAAAAACATTCGTATATATCTCTGGTCCTTTGGAATCGGAAAATTCTGAACGACTTTAGTTTTTTCTGAACCAGGTTTAATGTGATTATGACTAATATGATAGCCTAAATAATCCAGCTCGGTATACATGAAATGACACTTGTCAAAACGTAATTGTAATCCGAATTTATACATTAAGTCTAAAACTTCATTCAATATCTCTAAATTTTCTTTAACAGTTTTAGTTGCAATTAGTAAATCGTCCATATACATTTGAACTTTATTTGTTCTAATAAGATCGCGAAAAATATGATTCACGTATCTCCTAAACACCAATGGCGAATTAACTATCCGAATGGCATTTTGACAAATTCATACTGTCCATTGTGAACTGCAAACAAAGTGTATTTAACTGAATCTGGATGTACTTTAATATGATATAACCCGTTTTTTAAATCGAGTGCAGTAAAATATTTAGCATTACTCAAATTGTTTATAAGGTCATCAATATGCGGAAGGGTAAATTTATATTTCACCTTCTCCTTATTTAGCGCGCGACAGTCAATACATAAGCGACCTTCTCCATTTTTCTTAGCAACTAAAACTACTGGACCTGCGTGTTCGGACTTACAAAAGATCATCTACAATTTTGTTTATAAGTTCACGTTCATGATAAGAAACTCTCCGCGGTGATGGATAAATAGGTTTATTTGTTTTCAATTCTATTTTCATTTGTAAATCTTCATCGTCGACTTCACGGTAACTGTTAATCTGACTCACTTTATAGTTCGAGATCGCGTTTACTAATTCTTGTTTCGTTTTAAAGTCCACTTCGGGGATTATCTGATATTCAGGTTCACAACGTTCTGTCTGAATTTGCATCATATTAGAATCGTACGCAGTATCTGAGTCTAATGATTTTGAAAATGTTATACCGTTTTTGCGTACGTGCCACTCTACCGAATCAAAGAACGCTTGTCCCAGTATAACGTCATTACCGATCGAGTCTGCCGGGACAATATCATAGATACAGTTGTCTATAGTAACAGTAAGGTTAGTTATTTTGTCACAATGCAATCTACTATTGTTCAGTCCTACTAGAACAGTATTACTTTGTTCCGTTGGTAAGTCAGACGCAAAACTATCTTTAATCAAATTCATCTTACTACCAGTATCAACTAGAGCAGTTAATGTTTTGTTTCGAGCCAGTACTTCTTGATAAATTTTGAAGCTATACTCACTAAGTTTATCTTCTGAATGTCTGCGTTGGTCGATACAAGTTTAGAATCCAAACATGGTTTACGTCCTGTTGTGTTTGCGCAATTCCTGGATATGTGAACTAACTGATTACATTTGTAACATTTGATTGTTGACGTCGTCGAACTGGTTTTATATCCACCTACATTTCCTCCTGAAGTTCTTCCGCTTGTTTCTTGTTTCCTGCTCAAATTTTCAGGTTCTTTCTTCTGTGAATCATTTCGGAATCTGTCCATATTGATTTCAGCAGCAACCATTTTCATGTTCTGAAACAGACTTTTAAGCGTTTTATGCTGGGCACACACCATTTGCGCTCGAAGAGTAAAATTCTCTATCCCTTTAATAACATGTGATATTATTTCTGATTCTGAAAGTTTTGCTCTCTGAGCAATTCTAACTTTATCATAATAATAATTTTCAAACATCTCTCCACGCTTCCACTTACGTGCTCTGATTTTATCCATTATTGTCGCGGTATCTTCATACCTCTCAAACATATCTTTCCTTTCACTTTTAATTTCGGTTCATTCCATTTTACATGTTTCAGTATTACAATATTACCATTACTTCGCATTTGACACCAATTTGTTTGTAGTTAGCAACTTAATAACGTTATCAATTAATGAATAAATACTCTGTACATCATCAACACGGTTAAACCACGTTTCTATATCGTCCGTGTCTCTTTTACCACCATTAATTGGTATTTGCAAAGAAATTTCTGAATACGGAACAATTACGTTTGGTTGAATCTGTAATTTGTTTCTCTACCTCAGAATTTCTAACACATTATCTCTTGCGTGCATCATACCTAACATCGTAGTGAGATGAGACTTCATCTGTTGCATGGTAGCTTGCGTAACATCGTCATCTTGCACCACTCCTTCTTCACGTTCGTTGGACATCTTTTCTCATCGGTTTCTTCAGTACGTCGAATAAACGGGTGTTCAGGATTAAGAAAGAATATGGACACAGGGATAAATCGTTTTGACACCGCATGTCGGCCAACACGCATCGAATCCGCAAACCCAAACTTAACCCCTTTTTTCACACACAGTCACTATCACTGCACGAATCTTTATCTCACTTCTGAAAACTGTGTGGATGACGAGCGATACGCGTTGCAATGATAGTAAAGAATGTGAATAGTTAGTAACAATATTTATTTAAGTAACTAAGTATATGTACAATCATGTCACACTGTCGTCGCTTGTACTCTCTCTCTCTCTCTCTCTCTCTTTCTCTCTCTTCTCTTAGCCGTCTGTCGTCCCTTGTCGACCCAATGTGGTCGACTGGCGCGAAGTTAGTGGCGTCAAATTTGAATATGAATCGGGTTCCTCACAATATTAACATACATTTGACAGTTGTAGAATATGTAACGCAATAAGATTAAATAAACAACGCTGCTGATTGGGACAAAGTGGGCGTGGTTCAAATCTGAGCTCGTACTGTTCAACGATGACCATGAAGTGATATCTTTTAAAAATAATACTATATATTCAGTAGATCAGTGTTGAATCCAAGGGGGTACCCGGGAGGGTTTTTACCCCCGGGGGTCATAAATTTCCCCCCGGTGAAATTAAAAAATATATTAAAATTGAAATAT
>JAGJTL010005648.1:3531740-3545455 GCA_022063505.1 Calosoma granatense | reverse complement strand
TTTTATTCACATCACTGTCACTGATGTAACATTCCTTTGGGTGGAAATACTTGTAGTAATGCGTCCGAACAACACAATCTACAACATAAATGAATATACTTCATAAATTTATAATAAAAACTAATATAGTGTGTGTTAAAAATAATTGCACATGACTCGTGAAGACCCTCACAGTAAGCGGTTTCTCAAGCGGATTACAGCGGTATTACAAGTATTAGGTCGTATTTACAAATTTTTACTTTTCCACACGCATGTTTGTTGTAAATATACCGCTGATCGGTACATTCTTCCTTAAAATTTTGGTAACACCAGCCTCATGTACAAGTAGCAAAACATCCCGATGTGATGGGTTTGTCCACTCATTATGACGCCAAGTCAATGTACAATTATTATTTTAAAACATACTCTAATAACGGCATCTCTAGAAACTAAGTACGGAAAATAATACATATCCATAACTGACTTTTTTATTTAAAAATAAAGCACAAAATGTACGAATGCATAAGTACTAAGTTAGTAAGGCCCCAATGTAGTTTGTATAAACATTTTTTAATTTTTATTATATGTATGGTTTATATTGAACTCTGTAATAAGGATATTATATGCATTTTGTCAATAATATTAGATTTATTTTGTGTTTTAATTTAAATTGCTTACAAATAACATTAAATTCTGTATCTAATTCAACAATATGAAAAGAAATTCTTTTATTCATCTTTTATATCGAAATTATCATTAAATATTATTTGCATTGATCATCGATAAAAAAATGTATTCTCGCACTTGTTAAATAAATATGTTAAATTCTGACCACTGTATACTGTATAAACGAACGACTTAGTTATCTAAATAGTTAATACATGTAAGTAACTATGTATAGCTAAATTTATAAATCCCGAATGTATAACTTAGAAAAGGAAAAATAGAAATACATTCTGGTACACTCCTAGTATCATTAATGGCAAAATAAAGGATACTTAAGTTTTATACGGCATTTCTGTTTATTTTAGTATATTTTTCATAATACACTTCATACACCTTTGTGAAGTTAATGATGTATGTTTAATAATATGTTAAAAAAAGCTAATCGTCATTTCTGTATTCTCTACGCTTGCGGTTCCGCAACCTACAAGACTTGCATGTTGTACAGGCTACGTTGCAATAGGGAACTTTCACACATTAAAATTTGTTTTACTTCACTTTTATTCGATGCATACATTAAATTTATTGCATAATATGCAAAAACAACATGGTTTAAATTAAACAATTAGCAGTAATTACAATTTGAAAATCGCAAATTTTCAAATAAAAATGACGTCATCGAAAACAGAGATGATGTCGGCTACTTAACACCTAGGCCTAGGTTGCTATACTATTATAGCAACCGAGACAACTCGCCACGTACTTGTTAACCTATTTCATTGTATGGGTTACAACTTGAATTTTCTATAATTATAAATCGCAATGGTGAAGAAAGTTCCAAATAATAAGTAGTGTTTGTAAAAGAGTGTGAAATTATGACAATGTTAGCGACTGGCGCGTTCAAAAACAGTACGGCTGACATAGAATGACAGTTGTATGTGTAAGATTCTTCGTTGTATGTGTGAGAACAGCTGTCTATCCTTATCTACGCAAGGATTCTCTTTCTCAACACTAAGCATGTGATGTGAGAGGCGTTTTCGCGCGAGTTTAACTGATTGAAATTTCAAAATTTTTTTTCTCCATAAATATAGTGAATTAAAAAAAATACAGAATTTGTTTTAATTTACATGCATTAAAGAAAGTACTACAAAAAATATACAAGTTTCCCATTGCAGTTTCTGTAAATCTGTAACGAACTTTTAGAATTTATGTAGATAGATTTACGGATTTACAAATTAACAAGTATTTATATTAAGTAATTTTAAAACTTAGATCACTGACAAAGAAATACTGTGATAAATATTAGTTTGTAAATATCAATCAAAATTTTAGACGAGTAGGAAAGATACATTTGTAAGTTCGACAAAAAAATAACTAGATGTCACTGTATACAGTAACCGTGTTAATAACTTGACAGTGGTGCCATCTCTGTGCAAACGCGCAAACTTTTTAAATTGATGTGTACATATTTCAGACGTATCAACTTTTAGATCTCGAATCATCCACGCTTATATTTCGCGTTTTAAAAGTTTATCAAATAAATAATAGTATTAACTCGTTTGAACTAGTTACAGGAAATAAAAATTTTCTTACCAGAATTCTGTACGATGCCATAGCGTTCCAGGAATATATTAATATTACACTGTGACACCAAGTTAGCTTCTGCCAACAGTACAAATATATTGCCTCCATCATCCAAGTAACTTTGCAGTGCGTCCAATTCTGCAAGTGTGAATGGTGTACGTGATCCCGGCAGTACCAGCAGTGCACATCCTTTGATTAGTGGAAATGTTATTTCTTCTTTAATTCTGAAAATATCACACAGGTTTTCAAGGTTCAGCTTAAATCTCAAATCAAAACAAACCATTTCGAAGTGAAACTGTGACGTTTATCTGTCGTAACATTAAAACTACTACACGATATTATTATTTGATTTGAGATTTAAGTTGAACTAGAATCTTATTAGTAATACATATGTGCGTATTGATTATAAATTACAACGGTAAGTACTAACAAATATCACAATTAAAACGATTAAATTCATAATTATTATAAAATATACACTTATATTTTATTGAAGTTTTTACAATAAAATGAATTAATTCTGTTTTATAATATAAATGGTATGACTTACGTTATAACCTTCCAGTAAACTTTCAGTTTACGATGAAGAATTTTGTAGTTATCCGTGATCTTGTACAATTCATTTTTCGATGTATTGAATATTATTGTATTTGAATTTAAATCTGCCACAATTCCCTGCAAAAAACACGTTTGTTAATTATCTATTTTAATGTGTATTTAACAGAAACAATTTTACCTCTGTCGGTGGCATTGTTTGTATCTAACTTTGTTACCATGGTTACAAGTAACAGGTGCACTTCTATAATGTAGGCATGCGAACTTTTCAATAACAGTGTACTGTAACTCTTTACGCGGGAACTGGCGGCAGGCCGGCCGGGCGGAATCGGGCAAGTAGGCGGGAATTAACAACAGAAGGTACAGTCTGAGGTTCAAGTTTGAAAATAAACGGTCGTTAAATAGTTTTGTTTTATAAATCCATTATACTCTTCTTGCTTAGAAAGTATAAATCATACTTGTGGTGCAATAAATGCGGTGGAGAGTGCATTATTAACCCCTCGCACTATCAATTTTTGTGTCTGCGCATGTATAATTCGGTCGCCATTTCACACAGTACTACCTATACGGGTCGGTAGAAAGTACACTGTTATACTGTTAATCGAAAAAATTGTATACAAGCATATGTTACTAACATAGGTATCCGAATATTCACATAATTTAACATTATTTGCGATTGAATATTTATTGTAAATTGAAACGGATAGGTTGTTTATTGCATATTTTTTCGCTAATTATGAAAATATATTCACAAATAACAATTCAAAATATACATGTCAACATTTTTTAAAATCGAGAATTAATCTATGAACAAAGACTGCTTCGGAATTCATACAACGGAATAAAACTATTTCTGATCTTAAAAATGTATAGCAACATTCAGCTCTCATTCCTAAACCCGTATCTAGGTAGGCACGTTCCTAAATTTTAGGAACGACTGTAGGTTCAGTTCTATTCAACAGCCATTTTTAGCTAGGGACGATTCCCAGCTAAAATATATGTGGCAACGTTGCGCGGCCATCTTGAATTCGCTGTCAAAGTGTATTAAACGCTTAAATTGCTGAATTTACTGCTTGTTTTGAGAATTTTGAATTATAACAGAGTAAGTATATTTCATTAATAAACACTGCATGTAGATAATAGATTGCAATAATTATTTCATTTAGTATTTTTTTACGTAAATAAATTTGTCCTTTTTTGTTTCTCAATAATTAGATGTCGAGTAAAAGGCAGAGGGCAGATAATTTTTCCAATAAAGAAAAAGAATTATTAATAGAATTAACTAAAGAAAGGACTATTATTATTAAATCAAAAAACAACGATTCAGAGATTTTAAAAAAGAAAACGAAAGCATGGGAAAATATCGCAGAGAAATTTAGGGCAAGAGGATATGAACGAAAAGCGAAGAGCTTAAAAAAATTATATTTCCGATTAAAACAGAATTCCAAAGAACGAATTGGTAAATTAAAAAGAGAATTAAATAAAATCCCCGGGTGTAGTTGTTCGATAAATGAATTAGTTTCACTACGAACATCACCGCCTCTACCACAATCCGATATGACGAAATACGAGGAAGAAATAATAGAAATGAACAGAAAACATATAGAAGCAAAAATTGAAAACGAAAGAAAAATTACAGAAAAAGAATTAGAAGTTTTAGAAGTGAAATTAGAATACAGAAAACTTAAATTACAATTAATGAAGTCAAAATTAGATAATTAATATTTTATTAAATAACATATTTTCCCTGTAAATAAAATATAAAACAAATTACTAGTTAGTAATTACATGTAATTTTTGTAAATTCTCACCGTTATTAAAATAATTTTGAATAAAATTATTTCTAAATAATTGATTATTTTCTTCTACATCTGTGCTTTCAGACTCCAAACTTACTCTAGCAGTACAATACACATCATTTACTGTTTCTGTGCCGATTTCTAAATTCTTTTGTAGAATGGATCAATGCGGTTCTTAATCCTTTTCATATTGCGTATATTTATACCGTAATAATCGAGCAGACGAGTGAAATTGTTAATTTCGCGTACGAACCCAACCATTTTGAGGCGCAAAGTACGGACTTAGAAAGACCCGTACCGTTCATAAATATCATATGATGATCATTCCTCTGCTTTAGGTACGCGCACTTAGTGTTAAGAACAGGAGTTGAATATAATTATTTTGGTACGAGAGCGGTATTCGGCCCTATAATTGTATTGTTTAGTTTGTTACCTAAATTATAATTATATATTTATCTAACATTACATGATATCAATACTGAACTGGAGGACTGTTTTCATTGGAAGGAACTTACCGGCCTTGTATTCCTTATTATACACTTATATTTATTTACATTATCATACTTTTGGGACAATACAACGCACCTTAATTAGAAAAATCAACTTACCATTAGGGTGCGTTCTAAACGCGCTATAGCAAAACTTAACATTCATCTCTGTTCATATTATAAACCGGACTTTATGTTTCGAAGGTAGGTGTTATGTAAAATATATAATTGTTTTCTAAAAATTTATTATAACTTGGAGTGGGTCTGAAAAGTACGATATATATTTTTATTTCATATAAAATATTTCTAACCTACCAAGAAATATTAATGTCAATAAATTTATTACGTATATTCATAAATAAAACAAAGAAGGATTCAGTGAGTTAAAACAAATTTAACTTTATATTTTTCTCCACTTTTTCTACAAAAAAAAAAATACCGAGTGTCCTATAACATCTGAGACAGGGAATTAACATTCAACAACTGTGATTACTTGTTACTTATAAATATAACCGAACATTGCACTTTACGGGATATATTTGAAATGAGCGAATATTTTTTCCCAGAGAATTTTAGAGCTAAAGGGTAAATATAAAAGTTTTTGAGAATGAAACATATTATTATTCAGTGATCATGTGAATCCATTTTGATGACAGATTAGTAGATTATGTATGTATACTATTGACTGTATATTATGCAATACTGTATTAACTAGATAATCTATTTATAACAATCAATTATTATTGCCTGCAGCGGCAAAAATTTCACATCCACCCATAATGATCACAACTAATTATTAATGACAAGTACCCTTATGAAATATGCAACAAACAATTTTATTCACTATAAATATTATATACACGTGTCCATACAGGCGCGTTATAATTATTTACATACAATAAGTTACATGTAGACTTTGTATAAAAATAACAAATAACAATAGTATCATAACCTCAATAAAAATAATAATAAACAAAATAATTTGCAAAGCTTGTTCTACGAAAGTATGTGGTTATCAAAATTTAGTTGTTGTGATAACACGCCGGAGAATATGGCTTCAGCCGCTATAACAGTTTTCTGCTTAAGATATCTGGAATATTTGGATCTTTCATCTTCGTACGCCACAACTACAACATTAGCACCGGAATTCTTAGCTGGTGCTCTGGTTACACATTTTCCGCCACAAGTTTCTATAATTTCTACAATTCCCCAATATTAATTATTAATTTATACATATATTCCTATATATGCTTACCTTTCAATACGTCGAAATTTTTATTAACTACCAATAAGATAGTGTAACCTATTAGTAATTTTTTGATTCTAGCTCTTTGCAACGATTCCTTTAAGGAGAATTTATATTTATTCTCTGATTCTGGATCTTCCAATAAATAATTCCATGGATCTATAAAAATTAAATAAAACATACTAAATGTATATTAATTTATTTGTCCACATGTATTCACTATATAATTACCTAAAAACATCTTCTTCTTGAAACTCTCCGAAATCCATTTTGTGTCTACGATTGGTTTACCAAGACTAACAGCTATTAAAAATTTCAATGATCTGCTTATTTTATTTGTCACTAATGCTGTACACGCATAGACGGAGTCGACTGTTATACCACCTACAAATATATTTGTACATTAAATAATATAAATGGACATAACCTAGAATAGTTGACAGCGGCACTTTACTGAATAATTTCAGTTTTAGTAAGTACTTACCTAATGATTTCACCGTCGTTTCTAATTCAGGATTGTTCAACATAGTGAATACAATTTTATGTTTGACTGGTCCACTGTCCGACTGCAACAGGAATGATCATGTATAAATGTTAAAACATAATTACTGTCACAGTAAACTTACATTTGACGTTTGACTGTTGTTGATTGCGGTTATGTTCAGTGGTTCATATCGTCTGCGTTTAGTGTTTGGTGTATCCATGAACGAATTACAAGAATTCGAAGTGGAATTCTCATTTTTACTTGAATTCTCATCAGAAGAATAATCTTCAATCTTCAGTGATCGTTTATTGTGTCGTGGATTTGGAATCACAGCACTTGCTGCACTACTAGCTGAACAAGATTCATCCGTATATTCTAATTTCAAAACTTGTTTCCTTATATATTTCTCTATGTTACTATTCGTACTGTCATCTGAATCTTCTATCGTTACCGCCTCTTCCTCATCGTCATCTTCATATTTCATTTTCACTTGTTGTTTGCCTCGTGTTTTTCTAGTCGCCTGTCGATGTTTCTTCGTTTTTGAAGCAAAATCATCTAATTCTGAAATAGTTTCCTTTGGCGATTTGCAATCACTGACTTCTTCATTTGAATTTGATTTATTCCGAGTTGTCCTCGAGGTAATTACGTTTTTAGCATCTTTTTTCGTGTTGGTTTCTAATTTTTTAGTTCTTCTAGTTTCTTTCTTCGGTACTGCTTGTTCTTCTGATGGCTTCTTGATTTTTGTTTCAGGTTCTTCCATTTTATTTTCTTTTTTACTTACTACATCTTCATTTATGTTTGTCAAATTTACTTTGACTTCAGGAGATTTATTGGTCTGCATTAATTCATTAAAAGATATTGACTCTTGTTTCTCTTCCAAATGGGGTTCTAATTTGTTATCATTAACCTTCTTACCTCTTCTTGCTGGTGTCCTCCGGGGTGTTTCCAGTTCCCGTTCCTCTGTCGCCCTTCCACCTCTTTTTGGCATTCGCCTTGGTGTATCACGAACTTTATTTTCTGATGATTCATCTTTTTCTGTATGTTTATTATCAGATATTTTATCCATTAGTTTACTTGTCGATGCTATAGATTTAGTTTCATCTTCAAATGAACTCAACTTATCTACTTCTTTCATTTCTTCAACTTTCATACCTGGTTTTTTTGGTGAATTTGCAACTTCATTTTTATTTACTATATTTGTCTTTGCATATTTAGAATTTACCATTCCAGCTCGTTTACTTGTACGTCTTGTGTTACTTTCCATAACATCATCAGTTTTGTTCTTCACTGCCTTGATGTTTCTCTTACTTCTCTTAATACTTATCTCCTCCACAGTATCTTCATCAAAACTACGTTTCTTTTTTCCTTCTTGGAAACTTGAATCTGACGTTTCAATATTTGACGATATAGTTTGATCTGAATCAGTGACAGTTTTAGATTCTAAAGACACTGTATTAACTGGTTGAGTTTGGTCTTCCGTTAGCTGTGTATTTTCCTCACCAAACATATTTGCCAACGGATTATTTGGTCGAGATGTTGCTGCTTCTACGTACAACTTTTGTGTTTCCAAATCGAATTCTACTTCCAACTGAGTCTCAGGTTCTGGTACTTTCTTTGGCTTTAATGTCGTCGATTTTTCAACGCTATCATTATTCTTTGTAGATAGATCTAAATTCTGTGTTGGTGCACAAAAATCATTATCATCATTAGAGCTGACAGCTAGTTTCATAGATGTATCTTCAGAGGAATAATCGATGTTTATGTAATGTGGATCATCAATTATACTTAAGTCTAAATCAGGAGTTTCTTCTGATGACTTTTTGTCATTATTGTTCGTTGTTAATAACTGCGTAGGTGCCATGAAATCATCATCATCGTCTTCCTCAATTTCTTCTCGACAATGTTTCAATCCTAACGATTTCCGCGGTGATTGCTTTTGAGTTGGTGCTGAGAAGATACTGTGTTCTTCACTGGGATCTTCATGTCTAGGTAATATTTGCGTAGGAGCCGAGAAGATATCTTCAGAAAAACTCACATTTTTTCGCGGTGAGTTTTTATTACTTGTCGATAATTTTTGCGTTGGAACTAAGAAATCAATTTCTTCATCGCTTTCATCAAATGCGGTCTGTTTTCTAGTATTTCTTTTAGAAATAGGTGTACTTTGTAATGGTAATTTCTGTGTCGGTGCAAGGAAAACATTTTCCGATGGTTCTTCATTGTCGTTATCTTCAATTTCAATAGACTTTGCATCTAAGTGAAGTGGTTGTGTTGGAGCTAAATAATCATCTTCATCTGGTTTGCAGTCTGAAGATTTTTCTAGTGGTTGCAACAGCTGGGTCGGAGCTAAATAATCTACATCATCATCATCTTCACTGTTTTGTTTTGGCGAGTCATTTACTTGTTTTAGTAATTGTGTAGGCGCTAGAGAATCTAAATCTTCAATACATTCTTTATTTGTAGATGTCTGTATCGGTTCTAATAATTGCGTATCAACTTCATGAATCGGTACTTTAGTTTCCTTAACATCTGAAGATGTCTGTACTGGTTGTAATAATTGTGTTGGTGCTAATGAATCTAGTTCCTCGTTTTCTTCATTACTGACTTTGTTATATGCAGCTGATTGTAACAGCTGCGTAGGTGCTAGATAATCTACTTCGTCATCTTCATCGTTCGCCTGGCGAGTTGATGCAAGCGGTTGCAATAATTGTGTTGGAGCCAAAGAATCTTCATATTTATCTTCTTGTTTATTAGATTGACGTACAGGTTCTAAAAGTTGTGTTTCTTTTTCATCATCAGGTTCATCATCTTTGTTCGCATGTGAAGATGTTTTAACAGCGTCTAGTAATTGTGTTGGTGCTTCTGAATTTATTTCTTCGACAGTTTTTTTAATCACCAACTTCACGGGTTGTGTAGGAACTAAAGAATTTAATCTTTCTTCATTCTTTGATGGATTTTCTATTAACTGTGTTGGAGCTTCAGCAATTTGCTCTTGTGTCGATTTTTCCTCTGTAGAATTACTTTCTAACATCTGAGTGGAGACTAACAAATCAAAATCATCATCTTCAAAACCGTCATCTACGTTTATCTTTGATTGTACACAACTATTATCATCATTCGTCTTCTCCACGAGTATTTCATTGTCTTTAGATTTATCCAATGTTGAATTTTTGTCTGTAAAACTTTCACTTAACTTTTGAGTTGGTGCTAACAAATCGATTTCTTCATCAGAACTATAGCATACTTGTTTCTTAACCTCCTTTGTTATTGATTGATCTTTAAGTGGACTACTATTAGAGCTAATTGATTCAATGCTTCTAACTTTTGTTAATAATGCCAGTTCATCTTCAACCTCTGTTTCAGAACCACTGTCAATATTAATTACTTTAATATTTGTGTCACTAATTTTGTTATTAGTAGTAGATGGTAGTGTTTTAAGTATTTCTAGATGTTTATTATTTTCCATATCTGTTTCTGAATCACTGTCAATTACTTTAACTTTTTTCTTGTTATTCGATTTACTAGAAGCTTCTATGTCTGTCTCCGAATCATCACTATCCTGTTTAGAAGTAGTACTGCGTAGTTTGTGCAATTTTCTACGTTTAGTAAGTTTGTTTTTATTAGTCCCAACATCGATATCTGTTTCTGAATCATCTTTGTCAACGAAAATATTTTTTATTTGTTTGTCCTTTATATTTTCTTTATTTCCTTCAATATCTGTTTCTGAACCACTGTCATCATTAATATTTTTATCTAATGTAGTATTCTTCTTAATTGCACTATTTTCTATATCAGTTTCTGAATCATTTGAATCTGATTTATTTTCTTCGAACCTGGCGTTCTTAGCATCTGGAAGATTTATCTTACTGCCATCTTCAATATCAGTTTCGGAATCACCACTATTCTTATCATTCACTGGTTCTTTAGATGCTTCTGTAGTATCACCAACAGATTTAACTTGTTTTTCCACTGGTTCAATATGTTGCTCAGCACACACTTCTTGTTTAGAACTGTCAGTCATCATTTTTACACAATTAAATTCACTTACCCGTGCCGTATTCAACATATCGACCGATTCACTAGCACTTTCAGCCGCAATATGACTTTTATCAACTAAAACCGTCTCATCCACTTCGATACCAACGTGTGAGTTATTATTCACAGACAAACGGAACGTTTCGGTAGCAAACACGTCGTCATAGCACTGAGTACGAGAAAAATCATCTTGTGTACTAGTAACGAAATTACACTGCTTTTGTTTCAACAGATTTGTTGTGTCACTAGATTTATCTTGTAAAACATCGTCAAGTTTTTGAGTTGGAATGTCACAATTTTGAGTCGGTTGTATAAAATCATCACTGTCAATTATAGATACATTGGTATTCTTGACTGGAGTCTGATTTTGTGTTGATACTTCATGGATGTTCAATATTTTTTGTGTGGGTGCCAGATGCACGCCTTGAGAATCATCTGTACTGCTCACAGATGTTCTATTTGACAGTTCAGTTATGTTTCGCGGTAGAATTTGTGTTGGAACATCGTGTTCGTCAAACTGCGACTCTGTTCTGGATAATTCTTCATTAATTACACTTAAGTTACTCACTTTATTAGATCCGGTGATCTGTAAAATTGACAGATAGTTTTATACACTTTAGTAAAACTTATCAAAAAACAACTTACTTTGTGATACAAACATATTACATCGCTAAACGTTATACGTTCCTGATTATTTATACGATACAATTTATACGGAACTAAGCATTTACTTCCCAATCGAGTACCGTTGGAAGAACCAAAATCACTTAGAAAATGTGTATTTTCATCCACTACAGTAATAATTGCGTGCTGCTTGCTGAATTTCTATAAAACAACAGTGTTTTTCTTTTTGGTTAAACAGAAAATATGTGCGTCTTACCACATCTTTTAGCAAAACTGTGGCCTTTATATCTCTTCCTATAACGTTTAGACCTTCGTATATGGGATAACATTTATTGCTAATTGTTAAAAAACCCATCTGTAACAAAATTACTGTGAAAATATTAACGGCTTCAGATATATTTCTAGGTTAGTTCTTACCTGTTTTCGTTTCATGTCAGTTTTATACTTGGTACTAGTCATTTTGATAATTGATATTCTTGATTATTTAAACAATTTGACATTACCAAGTTGGTAATTTAAAAAAATCCAAAGAAATTCTATAATTATAAATGAATTTGACATGTATATTTCATTTTCGTAAATAAAACAAGCGTTGTACAAGTACTGCCAACTGTATAAATAAAATTTAGAATGTCATTCAAATGTCATAGATAAAAATTATTATTTGTTTGTAACATTTTTTCTAAATAAAAATATGATAAAAAACGTACTACGATGTAATGTAAATATATATGTTTCAGTTGTTTCTATTTATCTGACCTTAAAAAACAAATAGTAATTTCAAATGTTATTTAGTTTTTAAAATTTAGGTATGAATTTGAAAATGTCTTTCAAAGTTTTTAAAATGATTTTATTTTCTTATTAGTTATAAACGTATATTTTGAAGTATAGTATATAATAGTGAGTAATTTTGTAAATATTTCTTATCTTAATTTCAGCATAATGATATAAAAGTTGTAAATCATTATATAGTTAGTTTATAAACGAATATTTGATGTAAAGAAATGTGTAAATTGCACACAAATACATAAAACATCATATGCACCATTGAAACAATGGTCTATAAATATTCAGAATCAGAGGCGGCAAATTCATCTGCTGATGTTATGTTTATCAGTAAACACTTGAGATTTCGCGGCGTAGCCAATGAGAGTGACGTTCGCCCCACCAGTTCTTGAGTTCATTCATACTTGTCCATCTTGTGTATGTTCAGTAGACAGCGCTTTCTGTGTGTTGGTTATCTTTGTGTAGTGTGTGCTGTGTGCGAGTTTCTCTCGAAGTTTTTAAAGTTTTTTTCAGTGAAAAACGTGGTTACAGACACTTATATTAACATAAAGTGTTGTCAAACTCTATCATCTTATACAGAACGGTGAGTTATACGTGTATAAAATTATACCAAGTGATTTGCAGAAAACAAATTTTGTTTGAAAATTGTTGACACAGCGTTAGACATTTGGGAGAAATATGAGTTTACTTGTGTGATTATATTTAGAATTGTTGTTTCTTACATGCTCCTTGCATTCATCAACACTTTTTGAGTGTGTTTTGTACTTTTATTTGTATGTTTTTTACGCGTGTTGTTTTTAAATTGTTCCCTCCTCTTCGTGCACCTGTCACTTTCGGCAACAACAGTTATTCCAATCGTTGTCCACAGTGCGATTCGTATGTTTATACGTAGTGCTGACGGGTTGAAATATATGTTATATATCTTATCGTAATATTTAACTAATACTTTGCACAGGTTATCGCAAATTATTAATGTTATCCGCGGCTCATCATGTTTAACCAAACAAATTAACAGATAACGTAGATAAATTCGTTAGTGTCACATTAAGACGATTTATTTGTGGTAAACCCGATGTGCTGGTTGTCTATTTATGATTAAAATTATAGTGTTTGTTGCTAAATATAAACTGATTCTCGTAGCACAGTTGGCGTGCATGCATATAAAATGAAACATACAGAGAAGGTTGTGCTAGGCGGCGTTGATAAAATCAAAAACAAAGTCCGAATTGCTGCGAATTTGTCTTGTGAATAATATATTTGATAGCTGTATTAGCAGAGAAAGTCGTGTACACAATTATGGTGATACATATTTTATTGAATATTTTACTAATAAATTTTATATATTTTGCTATGAATATTAAACTACTTTAGTACAGATTACGAAGCAGGGAAGTGTATATTTATTTTGTCAAATATTTTATCGTTATAATTCACACTTTGCGCGCGTTTATTTCTTTAGAAATTATTCGTGTGTA
>JAGJTL010005648.1:3511708-3528494 GCA_022063505.1 Calosoma granatense | reverse complement strand
ACACTAATTGTGAATGAAAATTTTTGGAATTATGTTGTATTTTGGGATGAGACAAAATTTAATTAATTCGGATCTGACGGTAGACAAACTGATTGGAGAGAAGCAAAAACGGAGCTAAACAAAAATAATGTGTGTCTTACAGTTAAACACGGCGGAGGTTCTATAGTGGTTTGGGGCTGTGTGGCTGGCAGTGGTATCGGAAATTTAGAATTTATAGATACTACTATGGATAAAATGAAATATCTAAATATTTAAAAAAATAATTTACAGTCATCTGCAGAGAAACTTAGAATGACGCCAGTATATTATTTCCAACAAGATAACGATTCAAAACATACTGCAAATGTAGTTAATGAATGGTTATTGTATAATACACCAAAATTGCTGAGATCTCCTCCACAATCATCAGATTTCAATCCAATTTAGAATTTGTGGGCAGAACTTAAGTTCCAAGTGAAAAATTATCATTCTTCGAATAAGAATAATTGTAAGACGAAAATTAAAGATGTTTGGAAAAATATTGATGCATCTGTAATTAAGAAATTAATAGAATCCATGCCATGTCGTCTTCAAGCAGTTATAGATGCGAAAAGGTATGCCACCAAATATTAATTGGGTTTTAATATGTTAACTTTCATTTTTGTTTTGTACTGTACGCTCAATTTTGTGTTGGTGAAAAGTGTCTTTTTTTACTATATGTGCTAATTAAGGATTATATTTAAAAATTTTTTGAAAAAATTAATAGTTATAATTCATATAAACATCTGCAGTAAACATATATACTCGATTATATAATAATAGATTGATTAATGTCTATACAATACAAAGAAATATATTGAACTAGTAAGTGTACGCTCAATTTTGTGAGCAACTGTATGTACATTTTGATATCACAAGTAGTCACATTCAAAATCCAACTATTTTCGAGGTTATACCCCATATTTTTAGCACTATTCCCAGTCGTGATTTTTCATGCACTTGTGTGTGTGTGTGTGTGTGTGCCTGAGCCAGCACCTGCAGTGCATATCAGTAGCGTCGTGTTAATATGTTTCCTGATGGGGGCCTTCATACACCCACATGGTCACACATAAAAGCTAGAGTTATATTAAAGTGTGTTTATCACTGACTGACTGTGTGTCATAGTAAATTGTCACGTTATGAAACTAATATAATAATCACACTTCCTTTTCCGTACATTCCTCACTTTGTTTTACATCGTACGATATTAATTGTTAATTATGAATATATGTGAATGCATCACCTATACCTGTACGTGTTATATAAAGGTCTATAATTATTTGAATGCTTTTAGTATTCTAGAAATACTGCTCTTATAAAAATTAATAACAGGAATTGCCTGCCAGTTCGGACAGTTCGTTATAAACATAACTATTCGTTATAAAATGATTTTTCGAACGAAATTTGTCATATACGTATGTATAAATTAAAATTCGTTATACGCAAATTAATATTTTCGTTAAAAGTTGATGTTTGTTTATACAGGGTGATCCAGGAGGAGTAGCAAATATTTTGGGGGTTTATAGTATTTTTACAGAATTAGCCCGCTGTTTAGGTTTCTATTATATAAATGAAAAGAAAACAACATACTTTTCATTAAAAGTTTATTATATAATCAACTTTCGTTTTTTTCAGTTATGCTTTAACGCATTCTTACAGAATAATTGAATTGTATAGATTTCCGTTAAATAGATTTTAAAAAAATAATATTTGTAATATTTACCATTATATTTAAGTATGTTTGAAAATAAAAGCTATTTAGCTGATATTTGCAAGTCTAACTTATTGAGATATTGTACAACAGATGCAACTGATTATTTGACTCTAGTTATATTTTCGCTGTTTTTTTTTCTTGCACACCGTATGATATATATTTCCCCGCCACTGCATAGAATGCCGATGAACTGCTGTTCCAACCCTGTGAAATTTAGGCCTCATACTTGCCACGAAGGGTAGTGGGGGGGGGGGTGCGAAAGCGGGGTTGAATACACCTTACATATTTACAAGTTGCCGCTTTCAAGTGGGCCCGCATACAGCTACTACCCTGGTTCGTCCTGTGCTTCTCTCTCTCTCTCTCTCTCTCTCCCTCTGCTGAAGACATCGTTGTCACGTATCTATGTGTGTACGTACATGTGGCAACGACGCTGTACGCCTGTGTATCTTGTTACGCACGCAGCTGGCAAGCAAATCAAAATCTTATGCCAGCGGATGTCAAAAGTTACGTGTTTCAAACGTATTTAAATTTATTCATCATTACCAGTATAATTATGTAGGTATATATAGAGATAAATCTAGTAACATGTATGATGATAGTGTCTTGTTTTGACTTGTTCCTTATGATCAAGGGAGGTTGTTGATGTTTTTTTTTGTTCTTTTAAAATATAAGAAACACGTGTTGATAGAAAGATGCCCTGCCTACTTCGTATATTTGTTGTTATTAACGTTTAGTATAGTTTCTAATTATGCAGTAGATTATTAAATTTAGTAGATTCTTGAGAATTAAGAGGAAGAAAGAATAATTGTTGAACATGTTTTGGAAAATATTATTTATCGAAATTTAATAAACAATAAATAAATAAATAAATACAACATGACGCTATATCCCAGTTATCGGGGTAGCACAATTAATAAACATTATTTTATTAATATATTTTCAATTTACACGTACGTTGTGCACACTCAATTATTTAGTAAATTATTACATTAATTAACATTAAATATTATGGTTATATCTCCAGACAAAATACTACAAAATTATTTACTAAAATTGGTTATACAATCAAAGTTAATAAATGTTGAATTGTAGAACACACATAATTTTATTCATTGGCTTTAATATGAATAAAGATGTTTTATTGGAGATAAAATACTAAGTGCTTGTATATTTTCAATTTTTCAACTTTTTTTGTATAAAGTGAACAAAGTTGATTTTGATTACTTTTTCTTTAATAATAAACCTTTTTAGCTAAAATAATCAGTGTTACATGACGCAAGAAAATTGTAAAAAACTAACAAAAAATTTTCATTGAAAAATCAGGAAACATTTACCTTGTAGCCATTATTCATTGATAGTTTTTATAACTAAAGCAATTTTCTTTTTCATTCAGTAATGAAACTATGTTTTAATTATATTTACCAACTATCAAACTTTCTCGTATTTAATTTAAAAATGCTTTTAACTGTGGTTTAAACATGCATTTAGGTATCTATATTCACTAAATTTTTATACCATTAAATACGAAAATTAGTTAATACATTTATTGTATTACTTCCGTTGAATGACAACTAAGAGCTACTATATGTATATTTCTGCTATATTGTATACATAGTAACAATGTAACATTTTTAGTAGAAAATATTTAGTAGCTCGTTAGATGTTGATATAAATAAGGAAAGTGTACCATTTATTTATATGAAATGACGTGCTATTTAATATTTATTTGTAATGATTCATTTCATTTGCAGTTTTATTTGACTGCATTGTTTACACATTATAATGAGCAACCTTTAATTACACCTCGTAATATCTGCAAACGTGCAAGACACAGTGATGTTTATCATTATACGTACAAAGTATTGACCTAAATAATGTTGTTTACCTTTATTCATTTCAAAGACAATAAAATTTTTATATAGATTATCAAGTTATATAAAATATAGTACCCATAATAAATTGTGATAATTACTAGGATTAAAATTTGATGCCTATGATAAACATTTATCAATTTTATAACCAAAGATAAAATAAATTTTCGCGGTATTTTATTTTAATTTATATTTTAAAAAACAATCTGCTGCGAGATTGTGACTCAAATCGCAAAAGAAGCCACAGTATAATGAAAATTCAACTTTAAAATTCAAACAGTTCCTAAAAACAGTCAGTTTACCAACATCGCCCGTGCTGTTCTTAAAAACTCGATATAGCCTAATAAAATATTAACTTCTTGCGTTATTCCACTCGCACAGCCAGTTGTTATAAATATATTCAAAAGTAGAAAAAGCACTTATAAAATTTGCTATGCGCTTTCATGTATGTATATTTATTCCATCGTTAGTGTCTTGTTCTGTTCTGTTGTCTGTGTGTGTGTCTCGTCAACGGCCACCACCACCGGCGAGATCTCTGTGCAGACATCAGCAGTCCGTTGTCGGCATTGCAATGAGATGCTAGGCGGGCCTGTCTCTTGCTTGCTGCTGGATACGTCACTGTCTGCGAAAGTGGCGACACTCTAACCAACTGTAACGGCACACTGTCCGTTGCACTGCCCAGTTGTAAAATGTGCAACTGAAATGTTTAACTGCGCAACGATCCTTGTACGGATCCGTTCTATACATGGCAAGGCAATAAGGAACATACTACTGTACCGTTTTGTATCTACCAATTGTTATGGAACAATCTAGTTTTGTTTTAAACTAGATAATCTCATATGTATTTTACACTGACTGATATTCCTCATACATACATACATAACGTCACGTCTATCCCATTACTGCGGGTGGCAGACCCTTTATTTTTACAATCATTCGCCACATTCTACATATACATCATTTATACATAAAAAATTACTGTGCATGTTGTGTAAAATGACGTTAAATATCGCCAGCAATGCTTGCACACTCTGTTCTCAGATTTCTGCATTTCATTCCTCGAATTCCTCTTATTCCGAATAGTACATTCAATATTGCCATTTTCAAAGCATAACTTATACAGTCTTGTAATAAAATATTACACTTGCACAAATATAGTAATGTTTGCATTCACACTAATTCACTTTAATGTAGTTGAAAAATGTTTAAATTTTAAACCAAACCACTAATATGCATAGATATAAAACTGTCGAATTTGAAACGGAACACCTTTATAAGAGATACAAAGTCGGTTATGTGCACTTAGTTGTTGACGTTGCATGGCTTACTAGATATGAGCATTTGATTTTCCTCCGTAGATTTGGAAAATTTTGATCTTTAAACACTTCTTGAAATTCTTATTAGTTTTGTTAAATATTTTAATGAAATGCTGTATAAATTATGTTTTGAAAATAGCAGTATTGAATTAGCTATTGTAATTATAGGAATTTAGAGGAAAATCTTGTATTTAGGCCAATGTATCCAAGCCTCCCTCGAAATGAACTCAGTATCAGTGTTTACCTGTTGTTTTGTGTTACATTTCTATAAGAACATGTCTGTTCTTGTACCTTGTCGCTAATGTCACAGCCCATTGTCACTTTAAGTGCCGAAATTAGTGTAATAAAAGGCATTTTCTCCGTACCTCCATAACAATGTTTATAAAGTGCAGGTAAACTAACAGGTAATATACTAGTATGCCTAACTCATAAAATAGTTAGCTAGTATTGTATACTAAATTTCTCCTTGACAATATTTAAAAATATCAGTAACAAATGCATATAAATGTATATACAGCCATCCCTCGACTTACGTAATAGGTGACATACGTAAATTCATAGTTACGTAATAACTTTTGTATTTGAAAAATGTCATTTCATTTTGTTTATATATACTTTTATATGTTTTTCATACTTTTATAGTTTATATCCGAGTAAATACCTAGCTGCTTGATGTTTCATTTATAAAATAATACTGTGTAAATAATATATGTACACACATATATAAAAATAATAAATATTGCAATTTCTGACAAAGTTACACGTAAACAATTTACAAATTCAACTTACGTAAAATTCAAGTTACTCAAAAGTTCACTGAAAGCATTATTTACGTAACTCGGGGGATATCTGTATTTAAAATACTACAAACAAAATTTAAAAACAACCCCAAACTACTCTTATCTTGAATATTTTCAATGAAATATTTTTCTAAACTAATAATTGCATTATATGAGAATATTGTTTAACAGATGTTTGATGCCTGTGGCTGCATAGTTACTGATATAATCTCATTAAGTTATGCTAATCGTTACCACCATATTTAGGAATTAACAACCCGTGTGTGAAAACCTGCTTTGCTGTATATATTTCCCTATATGCTCGCGGGTCAATGTCCGGTGTCATTTCCATCTATACACATACCTATATATTGGTGTTTTAATAATCACTATAATCATACTCTTACATACATACAAGTATAGTGTGTTTCAAAATGATTGCACATTGACTTGATTTTGTAATAAATGGGCAAACCCATCACAGCGAGATGTTTTGCTACTTGTACATCAGGGTGGTATTACCAAAATTTTAAGGAAGAATGCACCGATTAGGGGTATATTTAAAACAAACATTTTGAATACTGAAAAGTGAAAAACTGCAAATACGGTGTAATGCTTTTACCCTTGAAATCCGCTTAAGAAACCGCTTGCTCTGAAGGTCTTCAGGAGTCATGTGCAATTATTTTGAAACATAGCATATGTACACCTTACTTGGTATCTTATCTACCTATATACATATGTGATGTGACTTTGCAGATAATTTCTCTAAGAAATTTACGATTAATTCTAAACCTTTGTAAAATATTGAAACAATAATTGATAAAGTATCGTGTCTGGCATGATACACAAGTGATAACATATTGGTTTAGTGTGTGATAACATCATATTGATACTGTTTTGTACGACGGGAATTAGGGCTACTAGTTTCGTACGAATTTTGTGTTTTCAACAAGGTATTTCCTCAGAGTTTTTTTGCATTGTGTCTAAAAATAGATTTTTGCTGACAAGAATTATCTTTCAGTTTCGAAATTATTGGGTATTGCTAATTTCATTCACCATTTTATGTATTACATCATATCAGTTAATTAATATATGCCATATTGAACTCCTGCACCGATAAAATATTATATACTAGTTTAATCAGGATTGTAGTTAGTAGTGATGTCCTGATGCTGCATGGTACCATTTTAGAATGCAAGGACTAAACTTCTTTAAATTAGTATTTTAGTAAAATAAAGTCAATATACATACATAAAGTCACGCGTATAATATGGCAGTGTGGTCGCAGGGATATAGGTATATGCCTGCAAAAACGAAGAAAAACCATGGCAATATATGGTTATATAAATAAGCGCGGATTCGATTCCCACCTAGAACATTGCCATACATGTGGTTCGCATGCCACAAAAACCTGTAGGTGCCGTCCTGGTGTGAGCTGGCAACTTCGCTGATGGACGTTAATAAATGCTTAATTGTGCTACCTCGGACAACTGGGATATAGCGTGATGTTGCGTTTTATATATAATGAATTACAATGCATGATTGACTTAAACCCGATTTTTCGGTCGAGGTTCAACTTAAATCTCGAATCAAAACGATCAATATCGAATCGTTCTAGTAACATTAATGTTATTGTAACAGGTAAGCAACCATGTTTCACTTCGATATTGTGTGTTCTGATCTGCGGATTTAAGTTGAACCTCGATTAAGAAACCGTGATATTATATAATAGACTTTTGTGAAACAGTGTGAATTCAATGATTGTTTGAAAGTTATTTATGGAGAACCATTCCATAAAATATTGTAAATAAAATTGTGCCCTGGTACTATATTTGTAGTACAGACCTGGATTTCGTTGATATCTAAAGAACAAGATACAACAACTGTTAGTATAACATTGAAGTATTAAGTTTTACTCCAATAAAACCTTTTTTCCTTTCTCTAGAAATTTATAGAAATGTAGAACACATGTACTGATATCTATATTGAGTATTTTTTTTTTATTCGAAAAGATTATTTTCTACATGTAGGTGGTACAAGTAATACTATACTCCTATTGTATAGTTTTTGATAGTATTACAGACTGAGTAGGGCCTTTAACGAATATTCAGTTCTCAAATGCACACATACATATTTAGAAATTAAACCTGAAATTTCAACCAACGTTCAATTATGTTTGCTGTAAAATAACATTTGTTTTAAGCAATTAAGAACATTACATTTTGAATTTATTTAAATTAAAAAACATATTTTAGAAATTTGAAAATATATATTTCACTGGTAACATACAATGCAAGTTTTTATTACTTTGTGTATATCAAAAACTTGATTACAAAACATAGTAATTATTTACGTATAAATGTTTTACATAGTATGTAACGCATGAGAAATAAAGGGGTCTGCTACCCCCTGTAATAGGAAAGGCATGGCGCTATGTATGTAATATTCAATGTGCAATTATACCGTTTTAACATAACGGAAATGCATGTGTACATAGAGTCCTGTTTGATATGCCTGACGGTGTGTGCTGGTATCTCGTTGCTCTTGCAGCCGCAAGGGATGACTGGGAACACTGTTGCATGTCCCCACGGGTTCATCCATGTGTGCCACCTGTTGCCAGGGATATCAGGTTACTGTGCCACCACTCCCCCGCCCCCTAGCATCCCCCTCATATACCACTCACGTTCATGCTTGTCAACAGGCTGCTTATAACGCTTGCTTGGGGAATAGTGAATAAAACCATTATTATGGTTCTTACGCTTGAATAAGCTACAAACTGGTTAATAAAATTGTTATATGCGTGTGTGTCTTTTTGTTGTCCACTGCCGGGACGTGTGTTGCTTGTGTATTGTGCCTGCTGTTACGCCGTGTCACGTACTGGCTTTATTGAATATCGTCAGATATTTATATGCCAGGGATGATGCTTAAGGGGTAATGCACTCGTAATGAGAATATTAACATGACGGATACATTTGAATAGAAAACCTATAGTATGTTTCAAAATAATTACACAATGACTTGGTGTCGTAATAAGTGGGCCCCAGCTATCACAACGCGGAATGTTTTACTACTTGTACATCAAGGCCAGTATTAACAAAATTTTAAGGAAGAATGTAGCGTTTAGCAGTATATTTACAACAAACATTTTCAGTATTGAAAAGTGAAAAATTGTTAATACGGTTCAGTAGTTTGAACCCTGTAATTCGGTTAAGAAACCGCTTGCTGTGAGGGTCTTCAGGTGTCATGTGCAATTATTTTGAAACATACTATATTTGATTTATTTCGTTATCGTTATAAAGAACTTAATCAATGAACACATACTAGCTGTGCGAAGTACATTATCGCTGAACTAGTTTGTACCTGTAAATACAATACTTATCTAGTTTTCTCTTCCAAATAAAATGGTATTTATTATCAAATAAAATAATTTGCAATCTTTATTACTCATATATAATAGATAGTGTTAGGAATCTAATAAATATATTTTTATTCATACATTCATAAGAATGAAACAAGAGTCAGGGCATATCTTTGAAGTATTCGAGCCATAGGCAAAATATTATTCGAAGCCCCTAACCCCTTGCATTACAATAAAGTACTTATATTTTGAATCAGTATTAGTCGTAACTGAATACATCATTATGATGCGTTTATGAATTATATGCAAACATAACAAATAAACATATTGCAAACATAAGCCTTTTAACCAATAGCTATAATATTGTAGTTTAAATGGATATCATTGATATTGTTCATTGCCATTTTGGAAGCCCTTACAATTACGGTCCCTAGTTGCAGTGACATGATTGTTGTATAACTACTAAGTACATTCCCGTTTACAATTGCAGTATTACTTATGTTGTGATAATTTGTTTTGCAGACATGGAGCTGGAGTCGTTCGAACCTTACGATTACGATCTACAGGACGAGGATTTTTACGCGTCCTCGCCACCGAAGATGCAGAGTGCAGCTCCCAAACGACGAGTTACATTCAAACGCCGATATGCCAAGGTCAGTCGACACCCCTCTATATATCTTTCTCTCTCTCGCACGCTGCTCTCTCTACCGGAGTACTTTTATATATATATTAATATACATAAATATATACATGCGCGCACACATGCATTTATAAACGCACGTGTACCTGCCCCCTCCCTCCTGCGGTCCACCACCCGCTGCACTGTTGAATTATTTATACTTGTATGGATCTAGCTGCCTGAGATAGGTTGTTTTTACTTTTGTTTTTTTGTAAGGTATATGCTACCGATTGCGGTGCTACCGTGTTTTTCATTTCATCACCTTGTATTTTATTTTGTATCAGACCAGTTATAACATGTTTTGGTTGGAGTTAGTTTTATTTAGATATGTACTAGAAACAGGTACGGCTTCACGTATTTCTTACAACTTCTCAAATCAAGTTTTACAAATAATAAAAGATTCATTACCTTATTAGTGCGCTATTTTTTCACTAATTCAGTTTTTATTAATAATTAATGCAATTAGTAATGTACTTCGAATACTGCTTTTGTACTGATTAATGTCACGAAAAGGACACAATCAAGTGTTTCTGTATTTTTTAAAAGAATAGAATTTCGATTATCCGAACTAAACAGGTATTCAGATGGTCCAGATAACGAAAAATCCGGATAATCGAAAAGAAAAAAATCACATGTGGTATGAATATTTCTTATTGAAACATAAAGCTTCACATAATACATGTGTAAATACATACACATTTACAGAAAATTAATGTTTTGTGCGGAAATTCTATTACTGATTGTGCTATGCAGCAAATAATCGTGGTTCGGATAATCGAGGTCCGAATTTTTAATCGAAGTTTTACTGTATTTTCTACTGTTTTATTCTGTAAACTTTCGTTAAGAGCATAACTACTATTCATTATTATAACGAATAGTTATTCGTGTACGTATATTCTGTAGGTAAAGATTCCTAATTTATTACGAAAATTAGTAACGATATTTCAAAGTGTATATCGTTATTTTAATTTATTGATACTTTCTAGTGAAACTTGTTTATTTATTTTTATTTTTTAATACATTTAAACAAAGAATAATAAGAGCGTTAAGAATGAAAAAAATCTTTATAGTGATATGTTTACAATATTAATAGTCTACTTCAAAGAAAAGTGTGTGTGTGTGTGTGCATACATATATAAATAAGAAACTGCTATTTTTAACGATGTCAAGGTTTCTAAAAAACAAAAAAAAGCCTAACATTGAATCTAATATATTTCCTCTACTAAAAATACTCATTGGCTAAAAAATCAAGCATTTAGAAGATAAGTGCTTGAAGAAGAGGAAAAAAATAGAAAAAAAACAGCTTAGGGCCGTGTAGCGCGTTAAGGTGACAGTTGAGAGTGTGTCCCCTGTGGTGGGATGTACTCTCTGTCCCCGTGTGGAACCCTTTCCCCCTTCAAATGCACGTATAATGAGTGAACTTCCTGCGTGACGTCACTGCGCGGCCGCTTTAGCGTGTAGTCTGATTCTTCCGGTAGCAAATTACATCTCAACGAATAACTCTCGCTACTTGAAACAGAGAGTAAATGTTGTCTGATGTAACAACGTACATGTAATATGCACTTGAAAATAATACCACATGAATATACAGTATTACATAAATAATATATGATATTTAAGTCACATTCTTTTGCTTTTTGTTGCATATTTTATCATTAATTATTATTTTATCAGTAATTCTTTATGTATAAATGATTTATGTAGACTGTAGTGAATGATTGTAAAAATAAAGGGCCTGCTACACCAGTAATGGGAAAGGCGTGACGTTATATATGTATGTAAAATCATAATTGAAACTCAATTGAAATTCATGATTAAAACTCTTCTGAAATTATTTTAATACTGTATTTCAATAACTTCTTTTTTGTTACAAACAAATTATACTATGGTAACAATATATTAACTAATCTAGCAGACACACTTACATTGAAATTACTATTTTCAACATCAAATATACTAACTAAATAAAATATATTCGATTATTTTATTTAAATGTGAACTACTACAAGGTAACAGAAGAAAGAAATAATATAAGAAAACTAGTGGCAATATGTATTTTATTTTACAAGTAATATATTTAGAGCATTGATATATCTCATATTGTTAAAAACATATTTGGCACATCTAATACCATGTTCATTTTACTACCTGCTCGTGCTGCATATAAAAAATACACACAATTATAGAAACACCTGGCTGTTTTATTACATAAAAAATTATTAGATTTCCTTGGCCATAATTTTAAATGAAGACAAATTAAATATTACATTATTTTCAATAATCAAAATGTTCATTTGATTATATTCATATCTAACATTAGTACACAGTAATCCCTCGATTTACAAGATCTTCATTTACGCGGGATTCCCTTTAACATGGTAGAAAAATTTTTAAAAATAAAAAAAAACTATACACTATGCATAAATTAATAATTTGTAATGCGTGACGCATGACTCCATTTACGCGTTGTTTTCCTAGAACCAATTACTCGTGTAAATGGCGGAATTACTGTATGTAAATCCTATAATTTGTCTTTGATTTTTGATTATTTAAACAGCGGATATGAAAGATTCAAAGGAACTACACCTTTCAATAATGTTTAGTACTTGTCCACTCAGTAATTCCAGTGTCGAAATAACAAACCCCTTTTGTGTTTAACGAAGCGCAACAGACTTTGGCGTTATATTTCAGTTGGTAACTATTATACCTACCTCTGCGTATGTGTGCGTGCGTGTGTGTCAGTAATTCACGTACAATTATCTACTCCCTCCTTACCTGACGACGAGTCATTCTTTCACAATGATCGAGCCCGAGCAGGAAGTCGGGTGAATCTCCACCTAACAGGAAGCTCGAGTAATTATATCAGAGACAACTCATCAGGCCTCCTATGCACACGAAAACAAAACAACAACGAATTCTCTAAATGTAACGGACTTGTTGTAATATACGTCTGTATATAGCATAATGTAATCCCATGCAGTATTTTGCTCACTATATTTATATTAATATACAGGGTGATTCAGAAGGAATAACAAATATTGCAAGGCATTATAGTATCGATGATTCCGAGTAAAAAAGTTCATATAAACATATATCCTATTCTCGATGGACACGGAGATATAGCCGTTTGAAACTAGAACGAAATTTTAATCTTGAAAATCAGCAATATCGAATCTATATACCGGTTTGAAATAATTATAACATTTTATTAAGCAAATTTTAATTCGAAACAATTTTTGTCAGATGTCAGAATACAAAATTATAAAAGAAAATGCATCTCTTTTGAAAGATTAGTATTACGAATATGTTATCCATGATAGTATATCTTTATAAGTAGCCATAATATGAGGCCTGGTCAGTTAACAATCTTATCAAAATGCCTACCAATTTACGTACGAGAACAAAGTTAACTGATTTCAATGATTCTTGAATTTTAGCTTTCATGTTAATTTTATAATTTTGCACAAACACAATCTTCACTCTTTGGTATATGAGTTAATATCTTTACTACATGTTTATACAAATAAACTTCTACGTTCGGGACATGAAACTGTTGCATGTTGTTCGGCTGACAAAGTGCCGGACACTGCATATAACTTTGTCAACTTCACAGCTAATTAAGTAGCAGAGGAAGTATTCCTCGCGCGTTTTTTTCTTAAAATAACGTAAATTTTCGTTTGTCGGTTGTGATCAAAGACCGAGCGACCCAAGAGAAAAGATAATGGTGTGACTTAAATAAAGATACCATTATATAAACGTTACTTGTGCGTGTATTCTGTGATTTATTGTCACGTTTGTCCATGAGCATGTAAATGTGATTCAGGTGTCTGTATTCTATCCATCATTGTCACCAGACACACCAGCGGCACCAAACACGGCCGTACTGCGTCATTACCAAACACACCAGCAGCACCAAACACAGCCGCATTGCGTCAGTTCACCAATATTAATACATAACTGCATGTATGTTTGCGGTCTAGCGAGTAAGGACGAAATCCTTTTCTAGAGAAATTTGTTTTTGTAATAAGTTTCCTACAAGGAAGAATGATTCAGAAATGTTTTTAAAATTCATTTTTCGTAAGTGTAATATCGAATACTTTGCTTGTGATTCGGACAGATTGTAGGTAGGTCAGGTCAAAATATGTTTAGACACATTAGTTCCACAAATCTTCCGTTTGTAGTTCCGACATGCAGGCTGCATTTCACAAAAATAAAAGAATTGTTACCTGATCTTGCTACGGAAATGGAAGATACAATGTACAAGGGAGTTTTTTTTTTGTAAAATTCCTTATCATTGAGGGAGTTTATAGTTTCTAACAAAATAGTATTTCCTCTGTAGTAACACAACCTTCATGGTAACGTCTAATAAATATACCTATAAATAATTTATATTTTCTTTATAAGAAAATAAAATTATTAAGAATTGGTATTATAATCTGATATATGTATGGCATTAGCCATGGCTGAGAAATTATTTATTTTTTATTTACTCTTTAATGTCAATTACATTTACTTATGCATGCTCTCCTAATATTTTTGTGTACAAGTTTTTATTTATTCTTTTATTATCCTCTTTTCATTCCTGCTCCATTAAATTCGCCCTAATATATCGTCAAATATATAAAAAGTAATTTCAAATACAACTACATACTTAACAGTCAACTATCGTTACATAAACCGATGGGAGGTTCGAATCCCCTTACCGGCAAGTTTCTTATTTCTCTTCATATATACTTTTGTCCAATTTAATTGACACTGTATCTCTTATAGTTTCCGAGATTCGTATAGTGGTCCGTTTAAAAAGAACATTCTGTACATGTGTTTTATGTATTTTCGTTTTATGATATTGAAATTTGCTTGAAGCATATCGTTTACCTATCAATATAAAAAAGTAATACTGAAGATAACTATTGTATATGTCATAGTCTCATTGTGAAATACGTCGTTTCATAATCAGCCGAGGCCGAGCTAGGTAGATCATGAATTAGGTTAGAATCATCATTTTACACAATCGGGCTAAGCTTTTAATGAAATGTTACTAGGGTAAGGTAGGATATTATATTCATTACGGGTATGGCGGGGTAGGGGTGGGGTATGTGGTGTAAAAAACACCTATATAATGTCACTAGGGTAGGGTAGGGTAGGACATAATATTCGTTGATATTCATGATGAGCAAGTTTCATTACATTCTATGCACATGAAATGCCTCAGCTGATCATGAAACGACGTATTTCACAATGAGACTACGACATATACATCAATGTGCTATAAGAACTGTGAAATATAACAATTTTACAATGGTAACTCTACTGACTGATTTTAACAATAAGCATTTTTGACTCCAAACAATTATACATTTAGCAGATAATGCCAAAGATTAAACTTAAATCTATAAATTCTGTAGTGTTCTTATCGATAACAGGGGTGGTGTCAATGTACTAACGATCATTAGTTGAACAACATTACACATATTTGTATTATTTTAAGTTGACTTTGATCTCATACAACTCTTCATGTGGTATTTTGTTTTGCTTCACTTAAAACAAAAACATAATATTCTTTATACACACGTGCGTAGCCATGTATCCTTGTTCCTAAGAATAATGATATTTTTTATAAATAGCACATAAAAAAACTATTGTAATTATATGTTGTATCGAAGCAATTTTATTCTTGGCATAAAACTAAATATTGTATTTTGTACAGATGGATAATTATAATTCGTTCTTAGATAATACGTTATCTACTAAAGTGTCAAAAGACAACTGATAATATTCAATAAATTAACGATTTGTTTTCTTGGGAAGCTAATAAGAATTCCTTAAAAGAGGTATAGTACGTTCACACTTCATTTTCCGCACTTTTTACCTTGTAATGATTCGTTTATTGCGAGTGTTCCACACTGACCCGCAATAATGAATCCCAATAACCGTACAGTGCGTCCAATATTCCGCTGTGTAACTGACCACTGTGGGCACACCGTAACAATTATACAGTGAAATACTGTACGCTCGGCACGGGTTACCAGCTGAAAAGTCAGGAATGTGAAGTGCGAACATGTACAATTTTATAATTAATTTAATGTTCAATAAAAATAATTTTATGATTTTAACTGGACCAAATTAAACTACAATCAGTAAATAAATATTTTCCAGTGTAATATAATTCGGCACATATGCAATAGTTGCATATTTTTAAAAATATTAATTGTTGTTTATATTTAAATAATTACTATACTTATACTTGTCGGACATGTAAATACACTTAAAACATGATTTTTTTCCATAAATGTATGTACATAATATATGTTGTTTGAAATTTTTTTCAGTACACATAATAATGCAACATGTTTCAGATAACATATACGTTTAACGCGTTTTAGAGCTAAAATGCATTGAATTTTGTGGAAAAATACAGATTTGCAGTAAAATACGTATGTGTCTGCACATTTTGTTGTCTTACATTGTATAAAAATCTGAGACATGCATGCAGCAAAAAAATATTTAGTGATGCAGGCAAAATATTTCTTAGAATGACCTTCTATTGATATTGTTAAATAAATATTTTTCAAACAATTTGTATTAATTATTTAGTTTTGTAAACATTATATTAAGAAAATGCAGTGATAATATTGTCAATAATATTATTTTTTTAAATAAAGTATTTGTTTTTAAAATGTACTAAGAGTATTTGAAATAATTATTACTATTATCATTTGCATTAAAAGTAAGACTGGATTATCTTATATTAATTATATCTCTGGCACAATATGATTAGCATAATTTTACATATGCATGTAATATTCAATCACAATTATTAATTAAATTCACATGTATCTAGTATTGATTATTTTCAATGAAATATATACGCTGTTATCACGCAATTTTTATCCAATTCATAGAAATAATAAGTCATTGTTCTCTGTTATGTATTAATTATTTATAATTGCTTACCATATGTTCTTGTGTTTCTTATATCACGTGATAAACATTCCGTATCTCTACTTTTATATCTTCATTCATTTTTAATAACAGAGCTAATTGACATGCT
>JAGJTL010005648.1:3478338-3493375 GCA_022063505.1 Calosoma granatense | reverse complement strand
AAAAAGGGTACATTATAACAGAGTGTCCATTACAAGCGAGTTCATTATAAGTGGGTTACACTGTATATTAGCACTAACGAAAACGTAATTGAAACAATCTCGCAATCGAAATTTTTCGTGATTCCTATACTTTCTTTTATAGTATGTATAAGAAAGTAAAAATGGCTTCAGTTTTTCTGTACCTTGGATAAATTCGTGATAGTGTGATTTTTATAAAATTGAGTGTATTTGGTAAATATTTTCATACATATACTTAGAGAAAATTGTACTATAAAAACGTTACTTTAATTTGGTTCAAAAATATGTTAAATTATTTAAACTTAAAATTATACTTTTCAAATATGTCGAATATTCTAGTAACGTAGGAATAAAATAATTAAAATATATTTTAAGTACAATACACTGATTTCTTTTAGTAAAAACATAGCAGAGTATAATAGCGAAACACATTAGTCATCAGCTAATTAAAGCATCTTGATTAGTAGAGATAGAAATTTCGCTAATAAGTCTTACTGTCACTAAAGTAGGGTAGGGTAGGGTAGTATCACCGAAATTTATCAATATAATAGTGTATTATGTACTTCTGTAACAAGAATTAAAGTATAATTCGATAATTACTGTTGACTTAACCTTTATTTTTATATTCTAAAATCAATTCTTAATACATATTAGTTTTCTCGATATCTAAATGCATTTTGGAAATAAATACAACGTCTTATTATGTATTTTTTAATTCTAAACAACTTTTTCAAATACACTTTTTCTCTAAAATGCACTGGGAAAAAATATTTACACATTTCAAAAATAACATGTAAAATGGTGTGTTCGGTTTTTTCTTGTAACACCCTGTGTATAAGTACATCAATAATATGTTTGGATTAATAATATGACATTAATATATAGTCACTAGTATTAAAATTTATTTAGTTGATAGTATATTCTAGTATTAAGATTGCTAGCAAATATTTTTACTATACTTTTCAGTAGACGTCAAAGTATAATAGTACATGCCTGTATTATTAGTACAAAATTTAGTATATTGCTATTTCATATCTAATCTATACTACACAGACCATTAAACACACTTAATGCATTGGTATAATTCACAGATACTTTCATTTTCCGTTGATACAAATCATTTTCTCTCCCGGCTCGTCATGTAAGCCTTTCATTATAGTGTGTTTATTTTAGACTGTGGCTATGTACATTATTGGTTATAAATTGTTACAGATTATGATCTTCCTATATTATTTATGAAATCTGTTTTAAAATATAATTTGTTTATTTACTTTAGGCAGTTTTATAGCGCTTTAGAGTGTAGAACTTTGGCAGGTTATATCTTCCAGATTATCTTACTGACAAGCGACTAAGCGACGTTTGTTTATACATCATATATGTATGTACGCATGCTTATACGTGTGTGTTGTATATGAGCCTAGATAGCCAGAGGGTTTGTTTTTAAAACATAGTTCAACGCCCCCTATTATTTGTAAGGTCCAGTCCAGCCCAATAAACCTCACTTCGGCCCGCGGAATATCCCATATTTTAATCCCCACTGTCGTCATGATAAATTATTTTTATATTATAATAAAAGCGGAAAATTTTCTGTTTTCTTGGCACTGATTTTGAAAATTTGTGGTCCCAGAATTGTCTTTTGCTCTAATAAATAGTACAAAAAAATTTGTATGTTACATTTTTTCTAATAATTATAAAATAGGTGTGTTAGAATAACTATTTATTAACATTGTAGGACGTAACATTTATCAACTCCTCCCACTAATTAAATATTTTATTTGTCTTTTGTTTTATACATGGTTTTTTAATACTAATTTAACATGTACAAATGGCTGCTAAAAAATTAGCGATTTTTATCTTCACAGTTTGTCATGTTTTTTATACACATATATACATACAAACCATTTTGTCCGTAATAGATTCATCGATGATAACATGTGTATATCGAATATATCTTTCAGTTTTTTCTGTCCCATTTACTTGTTGTTTTTCCTATTTTATTTATAGTTCATTCGCTGCATGAACGTCGGTTTGAAATCATTTTACAGTTACTACATGTCAGATTAAAATGAAAGATGATGTTCCAGTTTCGAGCATGACAGATTATCTGTAACGAAAAAGATGATTCAGATAGATTTTGATGGATTAGGCATAACGTATCTATAAAATTAGAGTACATTTATTTTATCCTATACCTGCATTTCACTCAAAGTAATTGTTGAATTCATATAATAATAATAATTGAGAAACATTTAACCTCACTTTTGGGCAAGACATCATTTCAACTAGTTTCTTTCTGTGTGCGAGTGTTTTACTCACTGTTTCATTTAAATAATTTCACTCTAGAAACGTTTTATTATACAGTTTACAACAAGTTTTATGCGCGCACTAATCGTCGATATTCAAAATCAAACACGATAAAGGAATCCGTGGCATCTCATTAGTGTTGCCAACATTCTAGACGTGGAATACCTATATGCGGAGTGCCACCTAGTAGCGACACGGCTGCCAACATCCGGTCATTGTGCGACACTCTAAACAGCGCCAATTATGCGCGTGTCCACTGTTGCAAACCTGCACGTACAACCAATGCACGGTCTGAACATAGCTACCTCGGTCCTGGCGGGGCGAGAGGGAACTGATATCGTGTTTTGACATGAAATGTGTACGATAATAGTGTTCTTCTTCTTATTTGTTCTGTTGAATGAAATAATGACTAGGAATAAGAAGAGATACAAAGAGACGACAGATACTATTTTTCTACTTGCTGACTTCAGAGCAGAATGAATAGAGATATGCATTGAGTGTTTTTTGAATAATTTTCAATTCGTTATGCACATATAAATACAAAGGTATGTATCGGTGAAGATATACAAGTGGTGTTTTTGTAGTTGGTATTTATCTGACATTAAGATGATACCTGTAATTTATTCCATAGAATGTGTTCGAATCACATAGTATTTTCAAACCTATATGTCAACATTTTTATATTGGCAAATATATAAGCTTCTAGTTCGTGTTATTGATACTGTATGGCTGAAATTAGTATTAATGCTACAATTATTGATAATAACACTGTCAAAGAAACGATTGGAATCCCATTAGCTTGATATTTTTCCAGTTTCTGGTATAATTTCCTGTACATATGTATGAACATATATTTTACTTTGTGTCGTACAATGTTACAACAAGAATTCTTGTCTGTAATTTGTTGATTTACAGCTGTAATTAATAATGAATAGAATCTTGGCCAATACATGAACATTCTAGTAATGTTTGTGTGTGTTAAAAATAAAAGCATAATTAATTCTCTATTGATGTATAATCAATTTAATGTTCAAAGCAAAGCTACGGAAAGGCGCAGGATTGTCTTTGTGTGTTTCGCTTTGAACCAGAATGCAGTGGTCTCCTTTCCGTGATAAATAGACGTAGCCTGACTCTCTGTATCAGCTGAACCGCACAGGAAAGAATTAATTAGTGTTAATGACTCGTCCGTCTAATTAACATATCGATGATTGTGCTGCCACCTCTGTTCTGTGCAACACACCGCTACCGGATGTGTCATCTTTCTCATCGTGTGTACTTTGTGAGTTGAGATCATTTCGAAAGAGAGTTTAATTTACTCTGGTATAAAACTTTATACTCTGCGAAATTACAACTTGTTCTAAGACACATTTATGAATAATTGTAGCCTATTTTATTTTATGCATTTTAACATAAATATCGGAATCTTTAACTGACTTGTAATCGAAAGGAATACATAACTTAAAAAATAAAATTATGTATTAATGAAATTTGTAATACGAACGTGAAAAACAAAGAAAATTTTAATACATTTTAAAGTGTACTACGCTTTAATATTCGACTTTTTGTACATTAAAATTTATTATGTGAATTTCGATTATTCGGACTGTACAAAACGGAGAAAAATAGCGGATTATACGAAGTTGTTGCACATCACGTGACGCATCGTGTCATTTGAAGAACAGAATGAAGCTAATTCTTTGTGTATTTACATGTATTTAATAAAAAATATTCCTACTAGATGTCCTTTTTATTTCTCTTTTCAGTTATCCGGATTTTTCGTTATGCGGACTATCTTAATCCTCGTTTAGACCGATTCGATATTGTTCGTTTTGATTCGAAAGTTAAGTTGAACCTCGACTGAGCCACCGCGGGCATTAGACACTCAATAATAATATTAGATATGGGATTTTTGCTAATACATCTTCATTCATTCATACATGCTGTGTGCATATGCTTCTGTCATATGGACTCTCATAATGTGTCCGCCCGCACTATGTGTAGTTCAATTTCAGAGCCAAACGTTCGCCACTCGTGTGTGTTTATCGGTTGTTTCCGCCGCCCACTGTGTATATTCACGAAAGCAACGAGATGACATATTAATTCTGGGTACTTGTCATTTTTCTGGAAAATGGGAGATATTTTCAGTGTGACGCGAGCTTGAAATATGAATGTGACCGGAGTCACTAAAAAATCAACAGCATTTATAATCATTTCACGCCTCTACAACGCTCTTCTACTGACGGAATGATGGAATGTTAGTAATTTATTATATTTTAAACTCTGCACGGATATTAGGAGCAATTATGACGGGTTTATTATATGATTAAACTTGTATAAACAATCTATTTTAACATTTCTATTATATATATTTAATAAAATATGATAATATAAATTAATATTAACATTATAAAATTGATTGACTGCAAAGTTATGCTTGTATATATTCTATGTTATATTGATATAATTTATTATATAGTTCTATTCTGGTGTGAGCTGGCAATTCCGCTGATGGACGTTAATAAATGCTTTGCTACTCCGGGTAACTAGGATTTAACGTGATGTATTCATTCTTGCTACAACGAAGTAATTATATTTTCTAAACGATGTCTTCATGTATCAGTCTTTAATTTGTATATTTTTAATCATGATACGCTCTTCACTGTAATATATTTTCTTTAATATTTATTACAGCTATTAAATATGTAATATGAAGCGTTCAGTACTTAAAACAAGAAGAAATAATATCTGCTGCATATTAATATGCATATTGTTCATGATTAATATTCCATTTGATCAATAACTTGTACAACTTTGTGTTACAATATTCATCGGAAGACAGTAATTTATTATAACCTAATATTAAGTAATCAGCTGGGGCACAATATTTATTGCAAAGTAACGAATAATACCCGTAGAATCTGTAATTACAGTAACGACACACACACACACACACAATCACAGGCCACTTCCTTAGCCGGTCTCTTAATATAAAAAACAAAAAAACTTGCTCTCGATGGAAACAAAACAACATCGGCCACGTATGACAAAGACAGAGCCAGCTAGCGGCTTAGGAAAAAAGTAGATTTATTAAGATCATAATTCATTGAAGCAGAAAACCTTACACAGAACTTTCATTTCTCTCGCTGTACATTCATAAAACTACAACACAGGCGAATGTGAATGAACCACACGCGCGTTTTATTTTATTTTTATATTCACGACACAATTCTAAAGTTAGAACTTCCCCCTCTCCACCCGCTAGCAGTAAACCCCACCCCCACCCCACTGATTATGTGCTGTTCCATTCATACGGACGCCAAGCCGCCAGGATGTTGAAATCGACGATCTATTAGTTTTTGTATTGTTTTTTTTTGCACATGTTTTATAATGTTGTAATTATCGAAGCCAGCCATGTACCGTTACGTACATGTTTTTTTCCTAGAAGACTTTGTTAGTCGATTTTCAACTGTTTTATTTAACAATAGAAAATTACTGGTTATAACTTGTTTCATTCAGGTTTGTGTATAAAATTTAATTCATTCAATATGATTTGGCCAGGGTATCGTTTTAAATATGCGTTTTAGAGTTCTTGAAAATATTTTCGTTAGTATACGGCTATAAATAAAATCATTTAGATAAGACATGTAAGGTATGATAATCAAGTATTTATTATTATTTTAAATAAAACCTAATAACTGATACATTTTGGATAAAATCTCAATGCAAGAGTCATGTGAAAAGCAGTTTTATATTCACTGACTGACCAGTTCTCCGTTACGAAACTGTAACATCTTTCGAACACCATGATATATGTGTGTGTATCTATGATTCTCGGCTTGTCAAGCTGGTAAGATTTATGAACACCGGTGTTCTAACAAATTACCGCTGTACCCGTTGCTTGGAGGTGTTTTCAATTCCTGCAGGAGGCTACAGTGTCCGTGTGTCGTGGTGGCGGGCGCGTGGGTGCACGCGTGATGTATCTATTGGTGCGTGTGAAACTCGCTGTAGAAGAAGTATGTTGTTTAAACAAAGCTAGTTACCATAGTCGTACCTTTCAACAACTCTTACAAGCCGATGTTTTAGGTTGTAACTTGCGGCTTATTTATAAATACAGTGCCGTAGGTTAAAATTACGCTCGGCGAGTCACTTTTTATACAAATATCGAATAAGAAGGACATTAGTTTATTAAGTAAAATTGTAGTTTTTGAAAATGGAATTTGCGAAATAATAATTATCATCGGAATGGACGCTATAGTTTGACATAATTTTTTACAGATTATATATTTCCTTATTGTTTTACATTGTAGAACGTTTATATTTTTAAGAAAATACCGACTGTATATGGATATTACAAGTATGTACATACATACATACATACTTACATAAATGTCATGGCTTTCCCATTATAAGTTAGATGACAATATGCATAACTATTTGTTTTGTGTTAATTTCTCTGAGATTAAAGTTAGTGTATGTCATTGTAAAGAAATATGTTGAATTTCTAATACATTTCAATAAAAATACTACAAATTAAATCTTCTCAAAATTGCAAATACAAATTTCTAAAATTATTTTATTCAGCTAAAACTAGCAACAAATTTATATTTGTACTTTTTCTGCTATTTTTTAAATTCCAATATATCATATAATTCAACACAGTGACCCCCCGGACTTACGTAAAATCGCAGTTACGTAATAATTGTTTTTTTATTTAAAAAGTGTTATTTCAGTTTGTTTTTATATTCTTTTATATATTTTTCATACTTTTATAGTTTATATCCACGGTAAATACCGAGTTGCATGATGTTTCATTTATAAAATAATATTGTGTAATACATACATATAATAATAATAAATATTGCAGTTTCTTACATAGTTACACTCAAGTAATTTACAAATTCGACTTTTGTAAAATTCAAGTTATGTAAAGGTTACTTACGTAACTGGGGGGATACCTGTACATTATAGTAGTAGTGGTATACATCAATAATGTTTAGTGAATCAGTTTTACTTAGCCAGCCGTCACGCATTCATAATGTACCATTACACATTTTTCCGGTAACAAATTGGGCAACACTGCGGCTCTTTCGGTAATATCATAATAGAGACCTGGTAACGGTCATCAGCATCGGTAGCGAAATTCAGAAGTTGCCTGATGACCTCGACTCTACTAGCAGCTACAGTAATAGCATGGAGCGCAGTGCACGGTGGTAATTACCTCGTTTCACAAACGAGGATGTGACGCCACTGCGACCGGCTCCGTGGTGGCGCCCTCCATCTCTGTCTCTCTCTCTCTCTCTCTCTGCCATTCGCCCCCAGGTGCAACAGGTTCCGCCGTGCGGCGTGCGCCTGTGACGTCACATCCAGTAGAGCCACGCGACCTGCAGCCTACGCGCTCTCAACTCATTCATGACTGCTGGCATAGTAGTAGCTGCTCATATATCGGTGTACTCACTCATTCGTGAACACTGAGCAATGCATGTGTCTCTTTTTATCGTGCGATGATTCTCCTCTCGCTGTTCAAACTGGTCTAAACATGTTTGGAACGAGTTCTCTTTCGTATGTAGCCTCTGCACAGGGTATACAACGATACCGGATAAACTGCAGCCATAGACAAACGTCATATGACAGTAGTTGTTTTATTGTGAGCACTTTTTCGTTCATGTTTGATTAATCTCGATAATACTATACTGTCATAGCATCATCATGCCAGGCAAGGCTTCTGAGAATAGAAGCAAAACTCCGTTATAAACTTAATAAAGTATGAAACTAGTTTTTATTGAACATGAATATAAAGATAATATTAAAAGCAGATATTTCTTACAACTTTTATATAAATTGTGCCTTAGAGTCTAATTAAATATTTAGTACAAAGAATTTTATTCAAAATACTACACATACCTACATGCTACACTAAAACGCCCGGTTGCTCAGTCGAGGTTCAGCTTAAATCCGCGGATCAAAACGAACAATATCGAATCGGTCTAATAACATTAATGTTATTTAACAGGTAAGTAACCATGTTTCGCTTCGATATTATTTAATCCGCGGATTTAAGTTGAACCTCCTCTGAGCAACCGGGCATTACAGACATAATCAGTAGCATGTATGTAGTAGATGACTATATAAATGTTGCGTGATCTAGATAGACCGACATTTTCTTACCGGATGAGTTTAGCAATAGCAAGTAATTAATTCATTATATTTATATACACATATATAGAGAGAGATACAAGTATGTATACGTGTATGACACACACAGGTGTAACACATCCAAAATCATAATTACATGAACGTCAGTTTGTTCAAAGGAAGTTCACTTCACAACTAATATTATATTTCCATGTCTGTGTATTTTATTTTAACGCGCGCATACGCTGTACTAACGATGTGTAAACATTAATTCATTCATAAAACACATTAAAAACACTAAAACAGTTTTAATAGTACCCGTCTCTAGATTAGCATACATTTTTTACTCAATTTGCAAACAGTCTTCCGCCCACATGAAACATTCAAGAACTAGGTTATTTCATTCACTGTTTTTCACTATTTGTTTCTACCAAGTTGGCAATGATTTCCTGTGCTTAATAATAAGCACACTACTATACGATGAATTCGAATTATATATGCATGCGGACGACGTTCCGTTCTTGTTTTTTTTTTTTGTTACCGACGTTCATTAGTTTTTAATTGAACGATTTCCGATTTTATTTTGTTGGATTTCTTGTGGTTTTATTCGTCTATATATGTATGTGTTTGTGTGCGCGCGCAGTCATGCGCAGCCAATCGGATGTGAGATTGATGTGGGAATAAAGACGCGCATGCGTGTTACACGCTCGTTAGTTGCGCGCTGGAGTCGAGATTAAATCATTGGGATCTTTGCATTTTAACAGGCAAAATATTTATATGCTCACTGCGTTTTAATAATATATAAAGATTACTTTATTATATAGTTAAAATTTGTAGTTAAAAGAGAATTAAAAAATAATGCATATTAATATTGTAGTAAATTGTAACTCTTGTTAAATATCTATGAGTTGGTTATCTATTTAACATTATACTTTCACTGCACCTGCATTCAGACCATCAATCATGTTTCAAGTATATACTTACATGTTACTTAACTTTGAAGTCATTCTATATATTTACTGGTTACATACTAGCTGAACTAAACCATGAAACATGCTGTACTTGATTGTTTTTCATAAAATATAAATGTTATTTCTGAACGAAATATTTATTTTAGGTTAGGTTCACACTTTCGTAACACAAGTTTTTGTCTTTTATGAAATCGCACGGATATTGCAAGACAGTTTCAATCACTTTAAAATTCAATGAACCAATCGATTAAAAAAAAGGAAATTTCACTGTTTTTATGACCATTTCTAACGTCGCTAAGGCGTATACTGGATCGAATCGATAATACGTAACAAATTAACAAGTATGTGTGTGTGTGTGTAGTATGAGTGTGTAAATTATTCATTAATTCATTCAGAAACAGTGACCGCGGTCGTAGAAAGGATTTCACACATGCATTTCCACCATTCACCACTTATCTTACGCCGTTCATCAATGAGTTACGCAACCATTAATGGGCAGTGTGGTCCGGTAGTAGCGTGTTATGGACTTCCTGTAACACAGCGTTTACTCTGCAAGCAATAAGCGAGAGCTTACTTGTTTTAAGAGAAAATAATAAAACTAACATAGAAGAAATATGGATTTATTCATACTGAATACGCTAGTGGCTTTTACAGGAACTTGAAAAATAACTACATGTAGGATGTGAGGTTCAAACTGAAATCCACGAAGCAAGCATTGCTTAGCTATCCTGCATAATATACATACATGCATACAATGAGGACAGAATCAATATTGCGAGATTTTTGTATTCGTGAATTTAAGTCGAACCTGCGTCCTACTAAACCAGGTCAAAACTACTGTATAAGTATCTGCTTTAATCTACATTATCTAACTAATTGTGCTAATTAGTTTCAATAACGAATAAACTTACTGTAATTATGTTTATATATTAATCACTGTAACAATTAGAAAATGATTATCAGATTGAATCTCCAAGTCTGTGTAACCTTCTATTTCACGTGTACAGGTGCATAACCAGTTTTGTTGTAAGCAATAGCATCGATCACATCATTTACATATCTGTCCCATATCTCACTGGTTAATTTACTGTAACTCTTAACCCTGTGTACATGGCACATTGTCTTTAGTTTTCTCCGTCGAGTTTTCTCTCCGTAGAGTAGATGGATGATGTAGTTCTTCCACTCTCTCGCTCTCTCTCTCTGTAGTGCTACACATATATACCTGTCTCTTAGGTATAGGTATATAGGTGTACTGACCCCGTACGTCCCCTCTCTCGCTACCGGGGCCAGCGGCCGTTCATTCATGCCCCCATGGTCCGTGGGAACGTGTCCACGGCGCGGCCGGTGTGTCCATGCCCGCTGGTCACTCACTCACAACCTCTCTCTCTTACACACACACACACATACTAGTGTATGTGTTGGTGCGGGTGTCCGCGACTCAGAGTGTTGTAAAGAGGAAGCCCCGCGGCAAATCTGGCCTGGATGATGTTGTTGATGATGTCCTCTTGCGCTACACACACACCAGGGACGTCCGTTTTAGGAAGGCAATCATTGACGAGTAATATATTTACGAGAGGAAATACGTGTGTCGTGTCATGGTTTATATTCGTAGTTAGAAAGTAATATCCTGTCATATTAAATATGCACTGCGAGTTGAGACGTTTTGTTGTCATGGAGCAAACGTGTTTTGCTGTGCAAACTATGTATATTGGCAAGCAGAAAATTATCTTGTATTTAATACAATTATGCATTGTAGGAATACATTGCATCTATGAACGCTGTACAATAGTTAAGACCCATTTACACCGTATGGGAGGTCTTATTCTTGAATAAATTACTAAGCATATATTCCTCTAACAAAAATAAATAATATAAATTTAGGCTTCCTTACATTTCATTTTAAAATACAATTTGTAAGTAAATATCTTTTGAAACCTATATAACTATACAGGCTGATTCAGAAGGGATAGCAAGTATTTTTAGAGGTTATAGTATCGATGATTCTCAGAATAATTTATACTATAATCTTCCGGAATATTTGCTGTTCCGTCTGAATCATCCTGTATATAATTATATTGTACTTGGCTTAAGTAATATTAACACATTGTTATAACCAAGTAGAAATAATGACGTAATAGTTACAAATTAGATATTTTTCTATAAAAACACAGTTGATTAATGAGTACTTTGCAATGAGCTCCAGCAGTTTGTTCTAATTTATAATTTTCTATTAAATGCTACAATATGATAAGCTACAATAAATTCAGGCCAGTGAAAGACAAATTATTGACAACAAGCGATATAAATTGATTAATATTTGCACTTGATCTAGATATACACCATATAATACACACTGATTCCTATGATATGGATATACGTGACTCTATAATTCTCGGCGATAATATCACAGAGGTAAAAGGTGCACACAGTATGCTGTGAACCAAAGTGTTATAAGCAATTCTAACCTCTAAAATGTGAGGAGGTACTGAAATAAATTTTAAATTCGAAATATTCCTCTGCGAAATTCGCTTGCATTGAATTTAACTCCAAGTACCGCTATAAAATGTATGAATCTTTCATGTAGTATGTGGCGAGTGATTGTGGGAAATAAGGGGTCTGCTACCCTAAGTAATTAGAAAGACATGATATACGAAGTGTATTCTTAAAATCGCCAAGTACTAGATATCTTACTAGAGATAGTATGTAACTTTTCAACATAACATAAAAGAAGTACAGTAGAACCTTGATTATCCAAAGTTTATATCCATTATCCACGTTTTTCATTGTCCGGACCATCTTGATCCCCATTTAGTCCGGATAATCCAGGTTCTATGGTTTTGAAATTAATATTTTCTATTTTGGAAAGAATTTGAATTTAATTTTGCTCACTGGATAATGCCCTTGTTCTACGCCAATGCTAGCGTAACAAAATCGAGAAGGCAGTAGTGTATTTACTTAACATGTAAACGATAACCTGATGCAGTTATTTTTAGACGTATGTCTTATTTATGTACCATTTTAATGCGTTAAATTATTTATTTATTTCTGTATAGCGCGGTTGTGAATGTTGATGATGCAATAGTAGATATTTAATCGAACTACCTTGGTGGGATATTTTGTAGAATATTTCTCACACTTTTCTAATTCGTAAATCTTCAACTAAATTGTTACTGTGTATAGGCCACATACATCATTACGACATTTGCATGTGAACCAACGACGTTTTATTTGGCATTAAAATAATTATATGTCATTATGATATTATATTACAGCGACGGAACCTGCTGGAGATTTCAAATATAGCATTGATGATTATTTTTCTTTCTTTTTCAATTATTTAGGACCACCCAGCACACGTATACATATGTACATACATACATACGTGTTCAAAAATTAGGCATACAAAATTATATTTAATGAAAATATCTAATCTAGATATACATTTATTTTCAAGTATAATTATCTATAAATAATACAAATTGTACTTCTGTATTTTTAAATACAGTAATCCCTTCATTTACGCGAGTAATTGATTCTACAATAAACACGTAAATTGAGGTATACATTTCACCCTTCAAAAATTTTTAATTTAAGCATTGTTATCTAGAAAATTTTCAAACTCCTTAAAGTGAATTCGTGTAAATGCGAGGGATGCATGTATTTGTAATATTATTCGTGAATGTGATAATTTTTTATAAGTGTAAAAAATTTACTGAAATATCCTTGTACATATTAATATTTACATAATTAAAACTAGTAAGAATTAGAAAGCAATTTTTTTTTCTTAGAACATTTAGTTAAACAAATGATAAATGCGTTTCCTGCCGCATCTAATAAATGCATCACTGCTATATGTGTATCTTGTCTCTGTGCAATATGTATATACTTATAATAATATCGCAATGGGAAACACACAGCATTTCGGGATGTTATATCACGTATGCCATGACTTTTTGCGCGCCGGAAACAACGTGAACTTTTTACTCGCGACAAAAAAATTCTTATTCGCATTAAAATTTACATATTTTCACAATTAATTACTACCGTTAATGTTTTTATTACTAACCACTTACGGGCCAGGCCGCCAGTCCTGTATCCTGTGAAAGACATACGAGTAAAAATAAATAAAACATGAATATATAAATTTTGTTACATTATTACGTATGCAGCTGATGTGTGTGAGTGTGTGAATTAATTTAAAATTTTGACCAATTAATGAAAAAGAAACAGTATTTTTGATTTATCGCTCACACGTCTGAGTGCGTGATGTGTGTTATTAAATGAAAAGGTGTTTACATTTCGAGGTTAATATAATTGACAATATTTTTGATATATCGTTTCCAGTTTTCAACTTGTAAATATATAATTACCAATTTATAAATGCATTTACAGTAGAACCTCGGTAATCCGGACTAAATGAGGATTCAGCTGGTCCGGATAATGGAAAATTCGGATAACATTTTTTATATATCGTTTACACTTTTCAACTTACGTACAAATATAATTACCATTTATAAATGTATTTACAGTAGAACCTCGATTATCTGGACTAAGTGAGAATTAATACGAAAAATTCGGATAATCGAGAGGTGGAACAAAATCCGGAAAATCGTAAATTCAAATAATCGCGGTCCGCATCATCGAGATACTACTGCATTAGCATTTAGTATAGTTGATTATTTTTGTTTAAATCCAATCAGCGTACACTTGCTCTATTTTATACTCTGTTGAAAGTGGCAATAGAACGTTTGAAATGTCAAATAGAAACAAACAAATAGCTAACAGTACCAACATGCACCGTTCATTATTGTGGCGTAGTTTTATACTCCAAGAAATGCTGTTATACATGTAGCCAGCGGCGTAACAAGCAGCCAGTGAAGTGACTCACACACGACTCGACACTAGTTACAACAAACGTTTATGTCGCAGCAACATTATTGTTCGTATGTACGTATATATGAGTAATTACTTGCCATACAATTAAAATATTATTCAAGTTTTTTTTTCAACCCGGATAACTGCATTTTTATTAAGTCGGGATCGACGCTATTCAATGTGCGTGTCACGTGTCACGTTTTATGTAACCGTGTGATTCATGCGCACGCGTATAACCGCAACATGCACGTGCAAACGTGCACAGCAACTCGCGCAGTATTGTTAAGACTGAAACAGATACTAACATTTGTTTGCATTTGTAGAAACAGGAGCAGACAGAATGCAAACATATTTCTCAATAATAAATGTTGTTAAACTAAGTAATTTTTTTTTAAATCAATGTTATATAATAATAAATCATAATAATGTTGTTATATATTTGTAAATTCTTGTAGAAGAAACAGATTAATTTTGTTTAGGAATAATTTCCAGAATTTTTATGATTTCCTTTTAAGTCTGAATATGAGTAACACATATAATTGTTGTTGCATGTAAAAATATGTGATTTTTCATTGCTAATACATGTATGAATCATTGAATATTTATTTATCGAGTGTATTATGTAAGACATGTATTTGTAGTAAACATACTATATTACTTATATACTGCAATATATTTACAGTATTACAACTAAATATAAAACAGCTACAATCTAATATCATTATATCATTATATAT
>JAGJTL010005648.1:3428409-3438615 GCA_022063505.1 Calosoma granatense | reverse complement strand
TTATAGCGTACAGTACATACATAATTTACTATCATATAGTCAATAACTGTCTCATAAATACAGATAATGTATTTGTTGAAACGAAACTGAAATATTACAATATATTACTGAATAATACAGAATCTACGCTTTTATATTTTTATTGTGCTATTATAGCCTATATATATATATACATAACATATAGACAGTAATGCATGGATAATTTAAACAGAAAGTTGTCAGACTCCGTTCGGATTACCAAAACGTTCAGACTGTAGAATTCATAGTGCATGGTATCTATAATCCCAACATATTCGGTTTATAGATACGTCATTAAACCATAATATTACACAATTAAATTTATACAGAATGACTATAAAACCATTTATTCTAAATAACAAAAGATACATTTTAAATATAAAATGCAGAATAGACAGGCACTTCTGACAAATAAATAAAACTACAAACAATGGTGTAGACGTTCTTGTATTTAATTATGAAAAAAATAATGGTTCAAAGATAAATAGTAGTGGTATTTCGGATTACATATTACAGGAGTTCAAATTATGGATACCTTTTTACACTGTTAGGATGTTCGAATTAGTAGATTAGTTCAGTTCGGGTCGGACTATCCATACATTACTCTATTATACTATATTTGTGTACTTTCAAACCTTTACAATACAAACTATTAAGTAAATAGCTTCTGTTGTATTACAAATTACAAATCTTGTTATGTACAGGCCTGACAAGGGTCAAATCTCTGCATTGCCAACATAATTAAATTTAATAACACTAACATCTGTATAACTCTACTAAGCTGTCTCTCTGTATGTATATACATGTGTGCGTGTACATGTGTGTCAGTAGACACAAGTGTTTGTAATGTAATTATCAATTGTGTTATGTGTCTTTTATGAAGTTATACAAGTCATGCCATGCCCGAGTACTTGATACTGACAAACATATCACAAAACACGATATAGAATTAATTGTTACAGCAACGCTAAACCCCTCATTTTCCAATCAACGATGTCTGACTGTCTTTTTGATTTTATGTCCACATGTTCCGTAGAAAGAATAGAGTATTATAAGGTTTTCTAATTTCAAACAGGGCCGGATTTAAGCACGTTTAGCGGCATCGAATTATGCTATGTCAGAAATATTTAAATCGAATGGGGAATTGTTGTTAAAATTCACTTTAACTAAAGGGGTCTCTAGCACCACGATTATATTAGGTACATACAATATAAATATGAATATGTATATAATAGTATACACGCGGCGTATAAGACCGACTGTGATGTGTGTTCAAAATGTATATGTCGTATTCTCATTCTAAAATACGTTGTTTCATGATCAGCTTAGGCATTTCATGTACCATCGGCATAGAATGTAATGAAACTTTCTCATCACGAATATCTACGAATATCGTGGTTCTACCCTATCCTGGTGACATTATATAGGTGTTTTTTACACCACACACCCTACTCCTACCCCACCATACTCATCACGAATATAATATCCTACCTTACCCTAGTGACATTTCATTAAAAGCCTAGCCTGATTGTGTAAAATGATGATTCTAACCTAATTAATGAGCTACCTAGCTCGGCCTAGGCTGATCATGAAGCGACGTATTTCACAATAAGATTACGACATATACCCACGGCACTCAGTGTTACATTACTTAGTAATTAAATACTAATGTAGCGACCCTCATATACAAGTGAATATTTTTATATATTCTAGAGTCGTTGAGCGTTCAGTTTTTGAAAAAAAGGATAATTTATAACTGATATCATGATCTATTACATTTTTCCATACCAATAATTATTAACCTATGTATTGGAGTTTGAGACTATCGTCAATTAACTTGCAATGCTCACCACCAGATGGTGCCAGCGTCTATATAAATATGGCGATAAAAATTTGTCTGTAGTGCCCTCTTGGGTGAGGTTATTTTTACAAGTATGTGGGTACAGTTGTGTACACAAAAACTTAATGGTATTTTAATTGTTTTTATTTAAGGCAATACAATATTAACATAAAACAAAAATATTACAATTCCTTGTAGCAATCTTCAGTATTATATAGTATGTTGTTTTACATTCATGTAATACAATCCCTCCATTTCCGCGGGTTCCACGAAACCAGCGCGTAAATGAAAACCACTTAGTAATCTATAGTTGATAAGAAATTTTTCAATCGCGTTAAAATGAATTCGCGTAAAACAAGGGATTACTGTACTATCTTTAACACGTTGACTGCCGTGTGTATATGTTTGGATACACATTATAGTGGGTTCTTGCCTTTAGGAAAGTCAGCTCAGCAGTCAAAGTATTCATTCAATGTAAAACTATTATGACTTATAATATAAGAAGCATTCATAATTTTCTCAAGTTGATTTACTGGTTAAGCTAATTAATATTCACCATGCGCCTGTACTATCCCTGAAATGAAACAATGACAGAGTCTTTCCAAAGTGTATGTATATACGTCATGTCTGCAAAACAAAGTGTCGAACAACGCGAATATATATTTGCTGTTCGTTAAAGAAAATGTTCAGAGTGCGCGCAGTGCGGTGCGGCAAGGGGACGTTACTAACCGTTGTCTAGGGTTATGTGTGCCAGTGTCATACGCAAATTCTATTCAACGAAATAATTATTAATATTAAATCATATATATATGGCCTTCTACATGACTTGTGTTAAATAATACATGTAGGTATATATACACATAACTACTGATTGAAAGAATGTTTGTAAATTTTTAACGTGTTATAAATTTATTTAAAATTAACTAAGTTAATTTTTTACAAAATTTAGCGAACTTAATGCAATATATCCTTCAACAATAATTACTGTTTTATAATCAGTAAATAGCTATGTATATAGAAATATATTATTTATTTATTCAATAGAAAATTTCCATTGAATAATATTTAATATTGTAATTAAAAAATAAATTAAACCGATTATTGAAACTAAACATTCCACTGTTATATTGCATAATTAATTGTATAATTTTTAATAATAGAACCGGCACAATAATGCATTGTGACAATTTTTAAATTCAAATATATAACATTATGTCTGTGGCAAATAGAGCCTGCGTACACATGTGTTATTAAAATAATGCAATGTAAATTATTATAAAAGTTTACAAATAATATGTGCGGTGTGTTGCACCATTTTGCTTTGCTAAAGACGATAGTAACATGCAATGTTTGTTATAGATATAATAGTGAAATGAGGTCTGTAATTAGAGTAACTGTATGTATGTACGCATATGTGAGGTGCATTATGCCTTAAGTCCACAATATCACCTCTTGCACGCGATAAATCGACACACTACATGCCATAGGTTAATTTAAAATCACAGCAAAAAATTCTTCGAATTTATTATACAGTGTTGTCAAGAATTCAACTTATTTATTATTTTATCTTCAAAACAGAACAATTTGAAGATTAGTTTTAAATTCAAATAATTTAACACTAAAAACTACTATTCTATACAAACCGCGCTATTATGGAACTACTGAATATATCTGCTAAATCTAACTATGGAAACTTGTGCTTTATAGTATAACTATAGATAGCAACAGGCTGAATTTTAGGAGGACTTAGTAGCTTTATTAGTATCGATCTGAATAACAGTCAATGTTATTTAAAATGCACAAAAAATGTTTGAAAATGATTAGTAATCATTTGTTTTTGAGTTACGCTCAATGAAATATATCGTTATGAGGAAATGCTCATTAGGAAGTTTAAAATATACATTCAGTATTTGATATTGTACTTAAAACAGTTACACCTTGTATACATACAGCATTTAAAACCAACTCCAACCTATACTGTATATACATACATACATCATACATTTATTTCTTGCAACATGTTTCATGTTAAATTTGTGCTTCTAGGTGTAAGTGATTTGTGCAAAAGTGTGGTCCCTTCTAAATCTATGCAGTATTTATTTACACAAAGTCAAACGTAGAGATAAGACATGTCGATAAGCACCAGTTTCCAGGAACTGTAAGAAATATTTATCGCAGTATTAAACAAACATACATATACGCATTATTGAAATGTTTCAATATTCATTTAATGTAAAACACAATGTACAAATTAAATTCTACAAAATCATTTCAATTAAATTACTGACTTGTTTCGCATTGTGATATTACTATTAAATAAAGTTATACACTTATAGCTATAGACATATATTAAAACGTGTATTTTTATTACAATTCATCTAGAAGATCATTACGAGTAGAATAAAACAAATGAAAATACAGGCTTCGGCTTGAGATTAAAATAAAACACTACTTTTTGTTCATTTATTCTTACGGGATCCAGTCCGCCGTTATCTGAAGAGATAATCTTCCGATATAATCCTATTATTGTGAGGCATATCATCTTTACAGATCACTGTGCACTCTCTCTCTGTGTGCGCGCTCGGATCGATACTTTAATCGATAAATCATTCTCTGAGGCAATTTTAATTAAATGACCGCGCGCACAAGTAGTAGTAGTTTTAATTTGCTGAAATTACATTGTCTGCGTGAAACAACTTCAATTACGATACACACATACAATCAGAAAATAAAAACACTAGCAGCGAGCGGTCAAGTCGATTCTGGTTATATCAGTAACCGGTATTTAACCGTGGTGTAACCGTGGTATAGTACGCGTGGCTCAAATCGACCAGAACTAAAAACCTCGACTGAAGGATAAAAAAACTCATCTTGGGTGCCATGGCCTGAACATAAATCAAAATCCAACCTCAGCCCTCCTTGCACAGTGCTACCGGTGCAGCCAGTGACGGCGCACGCTATCAGAACCACAGGGGGCACGTATATATTAACACAGTGATTTGTCAACAATATGACCCTGGTTTTTTCTTCTTTGGATCTTATCGTTTATTAACCTATCTCTATTATAAAGTCTTGTATCTTTCAATAGTTAATATAAAAAGTTAAAATAAGAAACAATATTAAGTATTTTTATTTCAATTGATTGTTTTTTATTTTAATAGCGCGGTTGTAATATTGTTTGTAGCGCTACTGGTCGTGTACATCATCATCATAGGTTGTAATTGCGCACGTAATCGGACAATTCTTGACGTAGCCGAGGTCGTAGTGTGTCCATGGGCCCGCAACACGCCACGTGTAGTTCGTATAGTCACCGCTAGGATAGTTCTGTCATAACCTATACGTGTAGCAAGTGTTTTAGTAGCTAATACGAGCCCAAAATCATACGATTTCACTCGCATTCTTGTAGTTTTGGGCTAGTATACCGTAATACTTGTATATTTTACGCAGGATTAGCAATAAAAATGTTACAATAATATAAAACTTTGAACTCGATTTGATAAAAAATTCTCAAAATAGAATTCTCCCCAAAAAATAAAATTACTATTATATTGAATGCATGCACCCATAGTACGTTTAACTCTAAAATAAATATAATGATTCAAAGGAATAAAATGGCTATTATAGTATGTTTCAAAATAATTGCACATGACTCCTGAAGACCCTCACATCAAACGGTTTCTTAAGCGAATTACAGGGCTAAAAGTATTGGGCCGTATGTACAATTTTTCACTTTTCAATATACCGAATGTTTGTTGTAAATATACCGCTAATTGCTACATTACTCCTGGAAATTTTGGTAATACCAGCCTGGATGTACAAGTAGCAAAACATCCCGCGCTGTTGTGGGTTTGTCCATTTATTACGATGCCAGGGCAATGTGTAATTATTTTGAAACATACTATACACTGTGTACAATTCATTAATTCTCCGTTATCTGGACTTCATGTTGTATTAACTTAACTATTAATTAGTTGCGAGTGGAGGTGTCATAGTAGGTAAATAATAAACAATTGCTACCGCCAGCATGTTGTTCAATAGAGTAACTATAATTTGTATGGCAGTGCCCACATTATTTTAACATCGAACTGGACATTGTTTCGACAGCTACACTGCACGAAGACAACGATAACACAACGAATTCCAAGGCCATGTATGCTGAGAACAAAATATTGAATATTTACAGCCAGTTGCTATAATTATAAACCGAATATACACAGAATATCTATATATGTATGAATAAATGATTTCTATAGAATGTGGCGAATGATTGTGAAAATAAAAGATCTGGTACCATCAGTAATGGGAAAGGCGTGACGTTACGTATGTATAAACTTATTTTTGTATTAATTGCATACTCTGCGATAGATGACACTTTCCGCGTCACGTGTTTAGTAACAAATTCATATAATCCTTTATATCAGTCAGAATAATCGAATTCCGGATAATCGAGATTCTACTATATATAATTGTACAATGTGCTAATTTCTATTAAGTATTTATTATAATAAAAATAAATGTTATAGATATTTTCTAAATGAAATGACATCTATACATACATATATTATTATATTAAACTCTAGAAATTCTGTTTATTCAATTTAAGTTGAAATAGCAAGATACACCTTGCACATGTAGCAGTTAATAATGATTATATTTAAAATAAGGTATCATAGAAAATATAATTGGATACTTGTATAACCAGAATTATCTAGGCAAGGTGCAATGTGACATTTTTTTCTGTGTATTAGTAGTGAGATGGCAACAGTGTGTGTTAGTGTGTTAGATGGTGTAGTGATTATGCTGTGTAATCAGCTGGTACACTGGGTTAACATTGTCGGACACCGACAGATGGCACTAGTGTCGCCCGGTGATGCTGAGGACAGCAGGTGATACTAATCTACTATACATTCAAATCTTATGTTTTATTATCCATTAATGTGAAGCTATTTCGCATCTGTGACAACAACAACAACAACCAGACACCATCGTTCTAACTTGTTGTATGTGTATGTATGCGTGAAAATAATGCGAAATTAATACATATTGACAGTGACAACATTTTAACCTCAAAAACAGAATGTGTTTTTATAGTAAGTAATTTGATTTTCTAGAAACTGTGCAATAAACAATTACACATAGTAAAGTTTTTTTAGGTGTGACATGTTTGAGGAAAACTTATATTTATATTGCTGTTATCTTTATTGTCATTTAATATGTTTATTGGTACACTTTTGATAAATACAGAGTGATGATGATACAAAGAACTTGTGGTATTTCTTTACTATTTCTTGTTAACAAATGCTTAATTATGCTACCCCGGGGTAACAGGGATATGGCGTAATGTTGTTAATATCACTATTGACCGATTTTAGACATGAATGCTGTCCATTTTTGTGTTAGTTTCTTCTTTCAATGCATTTTAGAGTATATAGACTGTTTGCAAGAAATCCCGGGTTGTTTTTGAAATGTGCGAATTTTTTTTCCCAATACATTTTAGAAAAAAATAATAATTCAAACATAATCAGAGCAGTCACTTTTCTTTTCAAATCCAATGAGGTAAAAGTATTCGCATGTTTCATATATAACACATGTGAAGTGCTGTGTCCCGTCTTTTTTACAACATCCTGTATAGTGTTGCATTTGCCAATAGTTTAGAACCAACTGTATATATTTTTCACCAATAAATGGCTTCATGAACCTGTAAAAGTCAATAAACTAGAGAGTAAAAAAGCGTAGTGTCCAGCCCACATGATCAACTCGACATAGTGACCGCTCGCCTCATGTGTCGTCCTGGAGGCAGGTGTTACACACACGGCCGCCCCCGGCCCCCTGCCCCCTGGACCACGTGCGCCACTGTCCTGGGCCAGCTGCCCGACGTGCCATGTCTGTTATTAATATTTAGTCGCCGATGCACTCGAATGTTTTTGCGAAATGTGTTTGCCGTAACTCTAAGCTACTAAGAAGGTGTGTTAACCTTATGCTCACGCAGACATGGACCCTTGAACTCTGTAATATTCAAAACACCCGGTATATATATATATATATGTTATAAGGTTTACCCCTTAAAATAGTTGCACCTGCTTTCGTTTTTTTTTTCATTTTGCGAAATATGTTTAGTAGGCGTTTGAACGCAGAATTTTGAATATAGTACTATATTATGTGCATTTGTTTACATTTTAATAACAACACGATGAGGCATGTATATACAGGCTGTCTCACCAAAATGTATTTATATACAATGATAATTTCTTAATTTAGTGATATTACGTTCCCTATTATATTTAGAGTAAAAGTCATTATATAAAGTTTTAAGTCTCATTTAGTCCACGAGATAAATGAAAATTAAACTTTAGTTGCACTTTAGTATTAGATAGCTATGCAAAATAAAACAGTGTCGCAAACAGTTGTTTATAATGTGTGCCTAATACACCTGCTATATATTAAATTAACATTCCTCTATTTAATCGGGGAAGTCCCAAAGGGTCAGAGGTAACTAGATTAACCATAGCCATTTCGTGTTAGTTTTCTAGGCTTAAATTTTTGATTTGTAAAGTTTTTGGGGGTAATATTTAAATAATTCATTTGCTTTTCTCATTAAACACGTAATATTTTGTGAATAAATGTATTATTGATGAAACTATTGATTACAAATCAGTTTTATATAATATATCACTAATAAAACTATATTAACCATAAATTAGTCTTGCATTGTACCTGTTTCATTTCCTGATCAATCTTTAATTCAAAACAACCAAACATATTTATACAAAGCAAAGGAATGTTCTAAAGTGATGTTGTGTTTGGAATTTGAGTTTTTCCGTGCAAGTTTGGAATTTAAAATAGGAATTTAATGTTGGCACGCGGCTCCCTAGTTTAGCTAATCTCATTGTAGGTAGATACATGTATTAGTTTGTACGTATGTGAGTATGAGTGTGAGGAGGCCTCACGTTCCTACAATGTGCTGGCCCGTGCCCGACGGACACTCTACTTGGTTTCTTGATACGTGTTTGTTAGCTAACACACTCACGTCTGACGTTTAAACACACACTCCGGAGTCGTACAAGGAAACAACTCGTCAACGAACACAGTATATTACATATATATATTCGGCAACATCAAATATTTCATTATAACACTACCGCTGTTTGCGTACAAGGAAGTGGTCACCCAGTTCTATCATTGACTTTAAAGTTCAGAAATATTGTTCTGCGTAAATTATTATCTCAGAACTGGATAGTGATTTTGAACTGATGACTAAATAGTGTGTATTTATAGTATAATTAACTTATTTAACACTTTGACTGCCGCGGCCGATTTTCGTAAAGGGAAAACCCACCTATAATCTGTATTCAAATGTATATGTCGTAGTCTCATTCTAAAATACGTCGTTTCAGGATCAGCCTAGGCATTTCATGTACCATCGCCATAGAATGTAATGAAAGTTTCTCATTACGAATATCATGTCCTACCCTACCCTAGTGACATGATATAGGTGTTTTTTACACCACACACCCAACCCCTACCCCACCATCATCATAACTAATATAATATCCTACCTTACTCTAGTGACATTTCATTAAAAGCCTCGTCCGATTGTGTAAAATGATGATTCTATCTATCTAGCTCGGCTTCGGCTGATCATGAAACGACGTATTTCACAATGAGACTACGACATATACACACGGCAAAGTGTACGAATTCAGTAAGAAATAACACTGTTATAATATCTGTAAAATTATACTAGAACCCCGATTATCCAGACTAAATGGATATGCGGATAATGAAATTCGGATAATCGAGAGAAAAGAAATCTAGTATAATATTTTTTAATGAATTAGTATGAAATTCAATTTATATTTAGAAACACAGCGAACAATAACGAAATAAAACAATGTTGCTTACCTGTTACATAACATCAATGTTGCTATATAGATTTGATATTGTTCGATTTGATTCTAGTTTTGAACGGCTGTATCTCCGTAATTCTTTGCGGAATTGGACACATGTTCATATGAACTTTTTTACTCGTAATCATCGATACTATTACCTCCTAAGCTGGCGCCTTTTCCTCCTGAAAGATTCTGTATATCCAGTTTTTAATATTTAATTAATGTCAAAATATAGGTATACAGTTATAGAAAATACTGCACATTAAAATGAATATTACATATGTCGTTTCAGCCGAGCTAACATAGCATATAAACATTAATCATATGACCATCAGATAACATACTAATTATTGCGAGAACATCATTATTAGATTCGAATAACAGATGCTTATTAATTTGTAATTACTGTTATAAAAAATAAAATTTTATTTTTGCGAAAACTCTTTTCGAATGTTGTAA
>JAGJTL010005648.1:3403178-3416592 GCA_022063505.1 Calosoma granatense | reverse complement strand
TTACACTTAGGTAATTTACAGATTCGACTTATGTAAAATTCAAGTTAGGTAAAGGTTTACAGAGTGCATTACTTACGTAACTGGCGGGGATCACTGTATTTATAGCAGCGTTCATTTAAATTTATTTGCTTTGTACATTTATTTGTCATTGTATCTTGTTTTACTAATAAGATATATACTATTACTTATAGCAGTATTATTTTAAATTTATATACTTATTTATGTATCATTATATTTTGTTTTACTTATAGATAGTATTTTTTCTTTCTTTATAGACGTTGAAAAAGAACGTAGTGCTTTAGAAAATGTGCCTCCAAATCTGTACGAATCCATGTGTGTAAATGACCTGAGTGTCCTCCTCGGCGGCTATCCGCAACAACCTCTCGTAGAGGACCACAAACCACCGTCGACGACGCCGGCGCCGTCGCATACACCCACCCCCGCAACTACGGCTCCGCCTACCGGCAGTGGAGGCAACTTTATGCATGATGGTAAGTCCTGTACTATATTATTTATTACATTATTTACATCATACGCACCTGTGTGCGTGTTGCAATACATGTGTATATTACACTATTGTAAACATTGTCTATTATTGTGTTTTGTATAAACGCAAGTGTTAGTTTCATTCAAATTACTTGTAATCTATGCTAAATACTCGTGCTGTTTCAAACGAAATCGGGTTAAATATTTATCAGATTAACGCAACATTACGAATACACAAATAAACAACTGAAACACAAAATAAAATTGTTTCAAACGCATAGCTATGCAATCACACAACGTATATATTCTTTATTGGTTAATATTGGCATTACTATTTAAAACAATTAAAATTCTGTTTAAATTTCTTAATCAGTTCATATAAAATCAGCTAAATATTGTTGAAATACGCGAATATTTACTACTTTTGTATGCTTATATGATTCTTGCATATACTATATTGTTGCAAGAGACTTAGTAAAGATCACTATCTGTATAGTGATGGTCTATTATTATCGAGTGCACTGTGTGTTTGTATTTTGCGTAATATTGTCGGCACAATTAAAAATACTATAGCTCACCATCCGTCACGCTCGCCGTGTTCCGAAAGTTGGCACTATGTGTTACACAATTCAGGTTAATTTATGTTGGTACACTTGGTACTGCGCGTGCGCGTGTGTGTGTTATATTAGTAAAAAGATGTACACATATGCGGTGAATTTAACACTAGCGAATAGGAATATTTTACAATCTAGTTTTTTTTTCATCCAACTTTGCATGTCACTGTCTCTCTGACTGAACACACTGGTATTTTTTATTCGTTACGGTTGGCTGCACTGGGTCGTGGTTCAGTTGATGCGCCTTTTGAACTTTGTCCGTACACCGTCGTATGGGTGTGGGCGCTGCTGTCGACCATTTTGTTTTCAGTCTGCAGTCTGTGTTTGTTGATAAACTCTCTTTCTTGTTTGCTTGATTCTGAGAAGTACTGTAGGGTTCCTGTAATTTTCGAATTGTACTGTTTTTTCCATAAACAAATATGTAATACTTCGTTTAATAATTATAATGTTATTTTCTATAAATAGCTTTGCGACAGAAATTCAAATCTTGCACTATTCATATGTATTAAATATAGAAAATGATATATGATTGCAAAAATTTTATTTATCCTTCGTTTTATCAAATTGTTCCAATTGAACTGTAACTTCTGTAACATAACAAACCTGTTATTGCTTGTAGTCGTATATTCATGAAGTATAATAATTTAATTAACGATCATTCATAACGTGTATTATCGTTTAAAATGCGTCGATACAGGCTTTGACAAACTGGCTACAACACAAATGCATATCGTACACTGTCTAAACTATTCATTTATTGTATACAACAGCCTTTCGTTTGTATATATACTAGCCGTTTTACAATTATGTGACATGCGAGATTGTCTTGTGCGTGTGCCATCGACATCCGGTGTCTCTTGCACTGGAATTCGTCTCTTCAAGACACTCTAGTAACAGTTAATTTGAGCCATAAGCAGTTGTTTCCGGTCGGCGGCGCACACTACGATCTCAACACATCACGAGCACTGTACTGATGTCGGTAAAAAAGGCCACGGTCGCCCCGTTGTTTGTGACAATCACACAAATGTCATGACACTTTATGTGAGATTTGTCCAGTTAATCAATTTAATTTAGCAGTGTTAGTACTCTAGCGGGAAAGATTAGTGCGCTGTGATTATTATATTTAATTTATAGTGAACAAAGTTATATTAATACGGTTTTGTAGGGTTCTTGATTTATAAGTCTAACATAATCTAAAATGTTTTATCTGACGTTGATTACAATGACATAGGATGTGATGTAAAGTGTATATTTTTATATTTAGATCCTGTTTTTCTAAGCTAAATCATTACAAATCATATTAGCACATCTACATACTGTCATTCTTGCAAACATACATATAGAATTCTTTTGTTAAATCGTTAGAGGATAAATTTGAAACACTGTACGAATATTCTTCGTTAAAAATTAACAGTTCACGGTTCAAGATTTAAGTGCAAAGTAAAAGTATTTCATGTACCACACTTTGCTGATGCAATGTCTTCGCAATTCATGGTTCGTTTACAACAATATTACTCACATACACACACACACACACACATGTACTTGTATGTACACATATCATGCATGCATACTCGTAACGGACGGACAAACAGACATACTGACACACACAGAGAGTATTACACGTGGTGTATGTGTTTTCTATTCTTTTTCAACCCAACACCCGACACCATCGCGTCAGTAATGTCAGTGTACATGCAGAGATATGTATAGTTGTTCGATATAGATTCATTGTTGTTGTTGTTTGTTTGTTTGTTTGTTGTTGCTGCTGGGCTCTAGGATGACTATGATCTATAAAGGTACAGTTATATATTATACAGTTTTTAATTCTAAACAACTTTTTCTTTTACACTTTTGCTGTAAAATGTATTGGTAAGAAGTAATCACTGTATTTCCATATTTAAATGTTAATTCCCTATGTCTGAAGTTTTATGGGACATCCTATATTATTCATAACAATTCTGATTTGTACAGTTCATATCAAAATATAGATTAATTTCTTAACATTTACTAACTATTCATAGGACACCCGGTATATTTTGCTGTAGTTCTGTAAATTTAATGTTCAAATTCAAATTTGATTGTATTTTTGCAAAAGCCATTTGTAGTTGTATTGACTGAAACAAATATATAAGTATGACATGCCATATTAAAGCTAATTATATAAGCTTGAATTTAAAACCTGCCTGATCGAAATATCTTGCCACGTTCTGGCTCTAAATTTGGTCCGTTTTTGGCCCACTGTGTATATTTTGTATTGATACTTAAGGCTCTCTTATAAGGTCTTAAATTACAGCACAAGATTATTACAAATTGTAACAACGTTGAAAAATATTATAATTACTAACTTTATTACAAGTTGTGTATATAATTCAGTGTAGTTTTTTAGATAATTGTGAATATTACATTATTTAAGTAAACTAATTATTCAATATTTGTGTTAATGTCGTAGTCTCATTGTGAAATACGTTGTTTCATGATCAGCTTAAGCCGAGCTAGGTAGATCATGAATTAGGTTTGAATCATCATTGTACACAATCGGCCTAGGCTTTTAATGAAAGGTCACTAGGGTAAGGTACGATATGTGGTGTAAAAACACCTATATAATGTCACTAGGATAGGGTAGGACATGCTATTCGTTGATATTCGTGATGAGAAAGTTTCATTACATCCTATGCCGATGGTACATGAAATGCCTAGGCTGATCATGAATCGATGTATTTCAGAATGAGACTACGACATTAATACTTGTAGCGATAATTTTAAAGTTTAATTTTTCATTTTAAACTAAAAGAAGAAACATCAGGAGCTCTGCTTATATATTTTTATTGCAGATTCTCCACATGAAACATTTTGCTAATTAATTCGCTACTTCTATGATAAATTACGTAAAGCGTATGAATAATCTGTCGTAAGTGGTATTGCGCTGTTACGCTTATAACAAATCTACTACGGCTATTTATCCAGCACAGTTATAATGCTGAATTATTGTCATTGATAAAATACTGGTTAATTGAAATGTCCAATTTGCACGGAATATTCGCTAACTAGACTTACATAGCGAGCGACGTAATTTGTATCTGTTTGAAAATCGTACATTTATCTTTCATCTGAGTAGGCTGTGGTATCGGCCGCCTTTTGTTATTAAATTATGAAAGTACAGATCTGCAGTTGTTCTCGAAGGATGTCCATTTCCTCTCATTAACGTTAAAACAGGTGATTAAATTAAAATATCTCAGATACATTCTACAATAATTTGTCGTCATTGCTCTATTTTAAACAAATAATTATAATTTGTTTAATTGATACAATACCTCATTATTGTAGCTAATTATTTTAAATTATTTAATTTTTTACTAGTTTTATTGCTAATATATTGCTTAAACGAGCCTTTATCAAAAGTACACACAGAATCCACCGTTTGGCTGTACAGTCATCCCCCGAGTTACGTAAGTAATGCGTTCTGTAAACCTTTACCTAACTTGAATTTTACATAAGTCAGATTGTAAATTGCTTAAGTGTAACTTGGTAAGAAACTGCAATATTTCTGATTATTATATCTATGTATATTATTTATACAGTATTATTTCATAAATGAAACATCATGCAGCTCGGTATTTACTCGGATATAAACTGTGAAAGTATGAAAAATATATAAAAGAATATAAAAACAAACTGGAATAACACTTTTCAAATAAAAAAATTTACTACGTAACTGCGAATTTACGTAAGTCGGGGGATGACTGTATAAGATTAAACGCGATTCGTATGTTTCAAAATAGTTAATTAGATGATGTGCTGGATGTTCGAATATTTTAGCCGTAATTGCTTTATTCTTGAAGCTTGTTATATAGAAACACTTTTGTCTTGTGAGAAGACGGAGAGTTTCTGCCATATGCTCGCACCTGACTACCGTCTGTAATATGTGCCTCTGTCATCGATAGATATATGTATTTGCTCAACTTAACGATTCGCCTCCTTGCACCGAGCACACAACACATAATCCTTAATTGCAATCATATTTCAACTCTGCTGCTGCTGCAGAACACATTCAATTTACTTTTCAACGCGGCAGAATTTTTGTACGTGACTCTCTCGTCGTCTCTCTCTTTCTCTTATCTCTCTTCTCTCGTCTCTCTTCTCTCTCTTCTCTCGTCTCTCTCTTTCTTTCTCTCTCTCTTTCTCTCTCTCTCTTTCTCTCTCTCTTTCTCTCTCTCTCTCTCTCTCTCTCTCTCTCTCTCTCTCTCTCTCTCGCTCCTCGCTAGTTTGTAGATCTGTTTCTCTTTCTCTGTATGCCGAGAACTGACCAACATCCATCTTGTTGTAATTGTTATAATTTTAAATAAACGCGCGCGCACACACACTACACTACTAACTGCGCCGCGTAGTGGTGAACGTTGAAAGTAATTTATGCAAAGCTATGCTTTACGCTCCACCGTGCACACCTGTGCAACATACCTGGTGTTATTCATAATTCAAATTAAATTCATATTAGCATATAGGCTGCCGACGAGACAACACACACACACACACAACGCAAAAGCGCTTTGTATATATGTAATATAAATGTGTATCTTGTAGTATATGTATGTAGTAGTTACAGGGCAAATTGTCTACTGCACATGCGCAAACTCATATCATCAACAACCACCAAACGTCATAGCCTTCTATGCGCGTTACATATTTGTTTTCTCATCAAAAGCAAACATGTTTATATATTCAAACTAACTAACATTGTAGATTAGATTATTCATTTCATTTAAATAATATGACATACGTATATTTAATTAATTTTAGGCAAATAATTCTACAGAATTCATTGTTTCACAGTTGAAAAAACACAAATTTTTATCTGATCTTGCTTTTATAATTATTGTCGGCACTCTTTTATATCTGTCGTAATATACTTATATATTATTCATATCTTACTAATTCCTCGTTCTGTACCGAAATTACTAATGAAATTGAACCTTTCTCCGTCCGCGCAATACATAACCTTAAAAAAAACTGTGTATAAGAAAGTAAAATAAAAACAAAAGAACAACGTTCGCTTGGTTATAATGAATGAACGCGTCGTGCTAATAATGTCTTGTTAAGGCGGATAAAATATGAAAATCAGTAGCAAACCGTCACAACGGAAGAACATCCTCTTGACACTCGGCCATAAAAACCCCAGCACTCTAGATCTCTCTCTCTCTCTCTCTGTCCATACATCCTCTGTGCCACACACTTAATGACCACGGCACACTACGATCATCTTCTACCATTGGTTTTCCATCGTGTCTACAGGAAATTGAATTGTCGTTTCCTCCGCTAACGATTTGACCAATGAGAGAACTCACCTTTGTGGCCGTATATTAATTATAACATCTGAAATACATGCACCTGTTATTCTTTTGTTTGTTGACGAAGTAGATGTTTAGTTTCTGTTGTTTAATACAGAAAAATAATAGCACTTTTTTATGTTTGTATGATTGCCGGATATGGATGTACACGGTTAATGGCGAACTTCTCGGAAGATCGGATGTTCGAATGTGGGTCTTCAGGAAAAAATAAAATCTAATCTTTGATATCCTTTGTTGATGATTTTCCTGTCAAAGAACTTGATCATGTAGATTAGTTTTGACGTGTGAAATATTTCTTCAGTATTACAAGAAGTAACAATTACTGAATAATCTTAATTCATTGGCTGGCGGCGACAGCTATCAACATTTTAGATGCTATAATTTCTGAGAAAAAAAAAATGGTTGACTTGAGTATCGCATCATTTTTACATTGGTTGTCAAATTGTATAGAATATATATTAAACATCTATCACAAATTTTCAATAGATTCTCAAATTGTATTAAATTTAAAATACTGTTTTATATATTTAAGAAAGATTGGATCATAGAGAAAACAATGAGTACTGAAGAAAGTATGAGAGAGAGAGTCGTATGTTAGAACAGTTCAACAATAATTCTAATCTCGCAGAGCTAAATGAACGTTTCCGGTTGGCCGGCTCAGGCCGAATCTTTACGCGGCGTACGTGACTTTGACACGACATACACGTTACACAACATAGTTCACAGTATATACACTCCATGTCAACAACAAACGGCACATATATCACTACATAACTAAGCAACATCTACAGCTACAAGGAATTATACTTCAGTCACTACATAAAGTACTACAAAATTCAATAAATACAATAAAATATTAAACTAAGCCAGTTACACTTCATAAAATTTAGCAAAAAATACTCAATAAAACAATTCTACTTGTATAAACTAGCAATAAATACATATTTAATTGTTCTTTCCATCTACTTTTTATAACAAGTTCATATTGTAATAATAAATAATAGTATTACATTGTTTGAAGTTCGTATTACGACATCATCAGGCGTTTGCAACAAAAATGTTGCAAAACAAGTAATATTTTTATTTTTAGCAATAATTAGTTAAAATATAGCCTGATATGTGCGTAGAAGAAATTATACTGGAAAGTTGTAAAATATTTCAATCTTTTATAGCTCCGATAAACCAAAATTAACGCTCCGAGTATATTAGTTTTATCTATTTAAGTAAATTACCCCGTCTACTACTGCCATCTGTGGGCAATATTCTGAACTTGACGGATATTACGCGTCGACAAAAACGAATTAAATGTTATATATGTTAGCGAGCTCGGTCACCCAGAACTGATGTGTACTCTGTATGTAATTTACATATATAGATATTGGTTTCCGCGGACGATGTGGAAAATTAGAAGTGTAAATCATGCGGGATGACCGTTTATATGAGCTGATGTAGAGTGCGTGTAATTAACATTCTAATGTGTTATGTTGCGATGAGATAGCCAGTGTAGCCAGTCAAAATAAACATCATCACGCTAGTAAGTATATATCGTAGCATTTACCTGCTCTTATATACACTTTATATTTTATTTTCTCTTTCAAAATGAACATGAAATTATTCATTTTCAAAATCATAATACATACATGCATATATATATGAAAATATGTATTATTTTATATTGCTATATGAAATTTTGCAGTATAAACCAGAAGAAATAAATAGATATTCAAATATCTTGGCTGTAAACTAACATAATATTTCTATATAAGTAACACAAGAGAGATCACGTCGTCTCTCTCTCTCCCTCTCGGCTATGTTGACCACGATCAGGTTTTAGCGGAAATCAATTTGTCGAATTAAAACAGCATTGAACGTCGTTCACATGAACTGTCAAATGCGTCTTCCTCTTCGCGGCCTCATGAACGGAAATCAAAAAGTTTATGCATCACTAATAAGACGTACGTTCCCGTACACACTATACACACACACACACCTGTATATGGCAATAATTTGTTCGAAGGATTTTTAATTAATACGTGTATGTATGTATTTGTCAAATTGGAATTAATTACGGATAAGCGCACACTGATGAGGTTGTTAATTACTACACACTGAATTATGTTGTAATTTATCTGGTTTTGATAAAACCAAACTTGCTGTAGTGTTTTATGAAACTTACTCCAGGATGTGGAAATAATTATAGAAACTCAAACCCAATAAGTGTAAGAACTGATTAAATGTATTTTAATTAAATCACTGATAAATTAATGGACAGTAATTCTTGTTGATAATAAAAACAAAACCTTCTCTAATGCACGGTTTCTCAGTCGAGGTTCTTCTTAAACTCTCGGATCAAAATGAACGATATCGAATCGTTCTGGTAACATGAATGTAATTTAACAGGTAAGCAACCATGTATCGCTTCGATATTGCTTGTTTTGATCCGCGGATTAAAGTTGATCCACAAGTAACTAATTCGAGTAATAATATTATTCAGAAACATACATATACATATATATTTCTTGTTTTAAATAATCAATCCTATATTTCCAGTTTTAAAGAAGCAAATTGGATTACCTTTAAGAGTATATACAGGCTGGCCTTTATAAACGAACCACTACAAAGATCTCGGAAACTATAAAAGATAAAAAATCGGTTAAATTAGACAAAAGTTACACATTTATGGAGCCGATGATGATGTCGATTGCCTTTTTTTGAAAATATTGCCTAGCCTACTAGATAATGACAAAAATTTGATTTTCCCAATTTTATTATTATTCTTTATTTTATAAAATATTAACAGTGATTGAATATAAATGTGAGTTGGTATTTTAGCTAAATATAAAATGTGTTATAAATAGATGTAAAGACGTTTCGGCCATAACTGCAAAAGACACCGTATTTAACCGGCCCTAACCGCTCGTGCTTACCGCCCCCTTGATGGTAATTCAAACAACATTTATTCACCATGGGCTCGTCGAAGTAGGGCCTGCTGCTGAAGAATATCCACCCCATGAAGACAGAGCGAAACCTTCACCGCACATGTGCTCCATAACATGTATGTATATACAAGATTGTATATACATACATGTGTGTGAAGGGTAGTTGTCTGTATGTATGTATGTAGAGGGTTGGTATAGACCTATTTCTTTTCTACACCACGAGTGGCAACGCGCGTTGTTGTTGCGCACGTGTTCAACCGTAAGGGTATGATCCCGTCACATCCCTCTGTGCAATCGGTGTCACGTAACACACGGGGCTTCCTTGCAACTTCCGGCCGGGCCATTCATCGAAGTTCTTCATTCATATATACACATGTACCTCTAATATCATACGACAATCATACGTACATACATACATAGTACATAGATACATACATACTTACATATATACATACGTATATACCTACATTGCATACATACCTACATATATACAGACATACATATACATATATACCTACGTACATACCTACATATATACATACCTACATTACATATATACATGCATACATACATACCTATATACACGCGTATATACCTAAGAACATACGCCCCCCCCCATCCTTCTACTGCTGTTCCGCAAATTCAAGACGATCAAATTACCAAAACTCTGATTTTGCTAGTTTTTCTAAATTTTTTTCCCGGCTATTCTTCCCATTTCGTAGAAGGTTAAGCTTATAGTATTTTTTCTTCTGCTATACCTAGAGGTATTAAGACACCATCGAGCGCATAAAGGCATTAAAATGGACCAAAAATAAAAATCTAGACCAAGAAAAAAAACACATTCTAAAGCCTTAATGATTTTATAACCGCAGATATTAGAAATAGTCTGGAAAATGTTTCAATATCGTAATATTAGATAAATTATACAACATCACGCTATATCCCAGTTATGTGTGGGGTAGCACAATTAAATATTTGTTAACGTGCTTCCCGTGGAGTGGAGTTGCCAGCTCACACCAGGACAGGGCAGCGTATTGCGAAACATATATTGGATGTGAAGGATATGTGTGATTATTCTCATGTAGATTAATACCCACTCTTCTTTATTCATTTGTATTCTTTAGTTTATCAAAAATCGAATGAGTTTAAATCAGAAGCCATACGCTTTATATAAGGTCTTTTACTCAAGTATGTCTTAACCCAGATACCTTTTAAATGCAGCAATCAACCCTTCTATAAGGGTATACTATTGACATATTTACCCTCTATTTAATTCTATTCAACCCTTTCATCGAGGGCTACTAGATAAAGAACTGATCTATTCATGTTTACATAAAATATGTTCAAGTGTTTCACTGTACAAATAATTGTACAAAATATTCAGAATTATATTTTACTATGTTTAATTAAATATTTGATTTTATGTGTGATTTATTAGTATCATGTTAATTATTTACATCATCATTATTAGAATTATCCATGATAAATAGTAAAAACCATGTAATGTATATCTCTTATTTTAAAGTGTTATCTACTTAAAAATATATAATCTATTGTGGTTTATAGAAAACTGTGTTTTACCCACAAATTTTTATCCAGTATTAAAATCTGCAAAAGTAACGTCATTTCTACGCCGCATACCTACTAATCTATCATGAAAATGTGATATTTCAAATGCCTTTTGCTCAATGTACAAAAGCATTTTAGAAATAATTACAGCGTCATATTATGTACTTTTTTAATTCTAAACTTTTTCAAATACAATTTTTCTCTAAAATGCACTGGGGAAAAAAATATTCGTACATTTTAAAAATAATCCGTAAAATGGTATGTTCGGTTTTTTTTTGCAACAGCTTGCATATATTTGAACATTTCTATTGTTCATCACATATTCATATTGTTTATATACATATTTTCAGAATAACAGAAGTATCACAAATCGCTTTCCAAGTAAGTCTTGCAAAACAGGATGTTAAAAACATATTTAACCCTAGCATTTGTTTATCAACAACTCCCTGTAGTAACCCTAGCATTTGTTCCTCACACAGATGTAACCAAAACAATATTATGTTAACAGCACTTGTCACAGCGCGTTTGTTATCGCTGTTGCCAAGAGATGGCACGCATATCGCATCGGCCAGTTGTGTTTAGCTACAGATATCACAATATTGTAAGCAGGCCTTATCTCTGTTAGCATGTAGGACTGACCGCATATGATTAGAGAACCGCGTGCTTCTCTATGTGACGTTAATTAGCCAAGCTCCTAAGGCCCTGCCCCGCCTCACCTCTCTGCACCGCCACTGGCCCTCTTCAACTGGGCCTCATGGGAACCGCGCGTCACTTATCTCCGCTTTGTTGCATGGTTTCCGGTCGCGACGCGGTTTTTACACAGTTTTGTTTTCAAATGCGGAGTTTAGATTCGGGTTGGGAAAAAGATACGTTTTATTTCTGGGGAATTTTCGATGATAAACAAATATTTAATTTATTTTATATTTGTTTAGTTTTCTGGCACAGATAAAAGTTTGGTTATGTAGTATTCTAGTAGCATAGTAAAAAATAATAAAGAGCTATTCACAGATCGGTATTAATACCGCTACTAAGAGTTACTATATTTTGCTACTAAAATGGACACCGGTGATATAGTAATGCTATAAAATATACAAGTTTCCATAGTGTCTAATTTAGTAGTATGTAGTAGTAGTAACGCCTGTAGTATCGTGTAGTCATTGTATTTATTACAATGTTTAAATATAGAATATACTACTGTATTACGCATAAAATATATAATTTTGTAATTGTCTTACCATATAAGGAAGAATAATGAATAATATTTTATTTAATATTCGTATGACTAAGTTTATTTCTCATAAACATATTTGAAATATTTCTTAAATGTCATTTAACATTTTACGCATTAAGAATAAACGGATAATTAAATCTAACTAACACATAATTAATTAAAACAAATAATTAGTTATCAGTAAGCCATGTACAAAAAAGGTGTATCCGGTTCAATAATTAATTAACAAGTATTAAAATTTAAAACAAAAAATTATTAAATATTATTTCCAGGATATTCCTTATTTTTTCTATATATACCTACCTCTCGATAAAGTCATAGACGTCACTCTATTGGTATGAATAATTAAATATGTATGTTGGTAACGTGTGTGTGTGTGTGCATAATTAAAATTCAGAAGCTCACAACCGGAAATTAATAACGTATACCCGTTTTCTGTTAACGGACGTTTTTATCTAAAATCATAACCAATAACCAATACTGGTTAAATTTCAATAAAATCACATATGAATATTTAACATGACTTGCGAGTTGTTAATTGTTAACATTCAGTAATATTTCTCGTAATATTATTACATTGCTGTCACAAGAAAGTATAAATAAACATGAAATTAAATCAATATATTGGAACATATTATAATATATGCTGTACTTTTAAACTCTCTCAGCATATAATGTTGTGTTCATATTAATTTATAATAATAAAAAAAACCATAACGGGTTCTTAATATTAGCATATTTATTATATATTAGTTCTTGTCACGTTTGAAATATAATATTAGTAAATAACATTAAATTAGGTACCTGTTCTTGTGATATTTACATAATATTTTCACATCTACGAGTTGTTGGTGTTGTATTACTATATATATATACTATAAAATATAGTATACCTGTATCCGTAAATAGCTTATGCCCGGTTTCTCAGTCGAGGTTCAACTTATATCTCGAATAAAAACGTACAATATCGAATCTTTCTAGCAACATTAATGTTATTTAACATGTTTCGCTTCGATATTGTTTGTTTTGATCCGCGGATTTAAGTTGAACTTGGACTGAGAAACCCGGGCACTGTATTCATTGCTTCAAATTTTGAAAATTTTGTTCAGTTGGAATGTTTTCTATACACCTCTCCCCTACCCTCCCTCGTTGCCCTTTTAGCAAACATTTCATCTTTCCCTTGTTTAATGTCGGTCTTTGTCTGCCACTTCCGGTCAAACGTACCCCCCC
>JAGJTL010005648.1:3366134-3376278 GCA_022063505.1 Calosoma granatense | reverse complement strand
ACAGAGCTTGTACTGTATATACATATCTAATGCTTTGGACTGCCTCGGATGTGTATTTAGTTATATTATTACTTATAACAATTTGTAAATGCTAATTCAATAAGATATTAATTAAATATTAATATTTGTGGACGTAGTGATCGAACTTTGTTTTTTACAACTTGAACTTGAAATAAGTTTAACGAATATAATTTTAGAATAATCAATTCCGGAACCATTGAAAATATTTGAAAACAGCACAATAGTACCTCACTTGCCAGAGTACTATTTTGCCTTTGGAGATTTTGATAATAATATCAAATTTCCTGCTATAACAATCCGTCCACTTACGTGAATTCACTTTAACGCGCTTGAAATTTTTTAGCTTCCATAATAAATATTTCACACGTTGCATACTACCATGCACTATTATCAGATTGTAGGCTAAATGAGTGGCTATTATGCTAGGTATTATTTGCGTATAATTAAAACAAATAGTATAATAAATAAGAGACACAGTAACAATTAGCACACATGGTCGCGTAAATAAAATCCAATTAGTATTCTTTAAGCACCCCATTTATAGTGTAAAATACTACAGGCTATTTTATAAATAATATATAAATAGTTGTGTGTTACGGCCCTGCGTAGAAACTGCAGGCACCCTGCTCATTAAACCGAATACGTCCAGATAACATATACATGTGTATTTTTACATCCGACATATGTTCATTTTAATAGGTGCAATTATTGCCCCTCTTCACATACATGTATGCATTTAGAACTAATTGTTCCTAATTTATAATATTTCTACACATATCGTATACGCTATTTATATAAGCAGATATCTGAATATATTATTACTTTTTTATAGATATGTTTGATTAATGTTTTATCAATAAAAATCAACAAAAACAATATAAAAAAAACTTGTATATAAAATCTATTTTTAGATATATTTTTTATTGACATGAGACATATAATTATTTATTTGTCTAATTTGTCTAATAAATCATTATATAAAATATTACACAAGAGACATATAGGTCAATGTGTTTTGCTACCAATATATTTCAAAAATGTAAATTTGAAACATAAAATTTTAATAATTATACCTAATATTATTTTAGTTTATTATATTTAACACATATTGTTCAGTGTAATTTAACTAGAATATTTAATAGTTTGTATTTCATATACTAGCCTGTGAAAATATTCGATCGAATTTAATACATAAAAAAATACTGATATTTTTTCTTCATTCCAGGGAGTTAGCATCACAATCAGTATCTTCTGTTTCCATAGACAATGGAGTAGTGTCTGTTACAAACATCAAAGTAAGTATAACAAATACATGTACAATATGTATGTATGTTTGCATTGTGTATTCAAAGATATAGTGAATAGGTTTGACTTATTAAGAGATAGACTGGAAGCCCATTCACAGCTGGTAACTGTGGTATGCAAGGAAATATTTTAATATTCTAAAAAAATTAGTAAAGTATTATTGTATAATTAAACAGCAATGCAACTATAAATATCTCAATACATCTCCGTGCTTTAAAGCATTTTGTATAGTACGTTCACACTTCATAGTGCTATATCCTAACAATACAAATTATGTGAAAAAAACCATATTGTAACCCTGTTCAATACTGACCCGCAAGAATGAATTCCAATAACCGTACCGAGCTGTGCTATATAATAACAATTCTTCTGCTAATAGCTCGCTGCGTTTGTTACTCCTATTAGAGTAAATTCACTATATCTTTGAACAGACTATACTTGTTATTTATAGGTGCCCGCACATCATGCCGGTGACAGTCGTGAAAGAGTTCGAAAATTCACTTTCGATTACTGTTTTGGCGAGGAATCAACTCAGGATGAAGTAAGTGTGAATTAATCAAAAATAAAACAACATTCACCCTGTTACTAATATCTTCAGGCAACGTAAAATAATACATTTATCATTCTAAGTCTTTGTTCAATATCTGTTCTCTTAAAACGATAATATATCAATGGAAAAAGCATATTTAATTACTATTAATTTTATTTTTAATCAAAACTAACTATTGATAAATATGTAGTTAGAGAATTGCATGAATTATATACGTTGTTACATAGTATTGTTATATGACAAATATTATGTAATATTATTTACGTCGTTATAAAATATTCTTATATGAAGGATATGATGTATAAATAGCACTTTATTTAATTTATATGTGGTGTTATTGTTTAATAATTATTACAGATATTTTCAATGGTGGAAGAAGAAGTATCCAATGCCTTATCGAGTCGTTATCACGCATGCGTATTAGCTTATGGTCAAAGTTCCACGGGGAAAACATACACCATGATGGGATTACAAGTAAGATTCATCACAGTACCTTAAATATTGTACTCACCGAAATGTGTTATAGTATGTTTCAAAATAATTACACATGACTCCTGCAGACCCACGCAGCAAGCGATTTCTTCAGCGGACTACAGGGGTAAAAGTATTGGACCGCATGTACAATTTTGCACTTGTTCATATTAAATTTTTTTTGTAAATATACCGTTAATCGCTACATTCTTCCTTAAAATTTTGGTTACGCCACCCTGATATACAAATAGCAAAACATCCCGCTGTGGTGTGTTTGACCACTCATTACCATTCAAGTCAATATGCAATTATTTTGAAACGTACTGTATATGTCTAGGGAATCCAATATTAATATTTTTACATATATCGATATTACGTTTCCTACTGTATTTAGAGCAAAAGTTCTAATACAAAGATTGTACAGAATCAAAAAGTGCATCGATTAGGCTCTTATTTGTTCTTTAATTATTATTTACGATGGAGAAAAATGGAAAATAATTTAACATTTTCCAGTATTAGCTAGTATTAGCCAGCTGTGGAGAAAAAAACCGTGACAATAACATAAAACACTCATTTTGTTGTCCATATATCTAAATAAATCGTGAAAATCTCAAAGTTTATTACACATTTTCTCCATAACAAGTGACATGTAAGAGACAAACTGAGGGCTTCATCGATACAGTTTTGTACTCTGTACAACATTTTTATTAGAACTTTTGCTCTAAATAATATAGGAACATTGGATTCAATACGTAACACATGTTGGTGAGATAGTTGGTATAGCCACTTCTAATATGTACTTCGAAGCAGTGCTTTTTGTCGTCGTAGAACGCACCGGAACGGCATTCCTGTACCATTTTCCGACAGAGTTTAGTTTCACTGAGATTTGTCGGTCAAGAATTGGTTAAAACTTTGGAATTTGCTATGAAGAATTGTCTTAAATATGATCTATTAAATTTATGTTAAGAACTAAATATATAATTTTTTAAATAAAAGATTAACAAGATGTGTGTTCCTGGCACTTTTTTCTTACAAAAAAGTACTATTTCGAAATATATATAATTTTGGTTATGCAATTATTATTTTTCAATACTGATTACAAATATAATTAACTGTTTTTAAGTAATACTTATAATTAATTAAACATCTGTATTACTTCTTGATAATGATTAATATGAATTTGCAAAGTGTAATATATGTTAATTATTGAAATTGGAATCATATATATTTATACAGATGTCTGTTCTCATTACGTTAATTAACCGTACCGTGCAGTTTTGCATTAATTAAATATTATTAATGCCTGATTTTTTGTTGTCACAGGACGAACCTGGCCTCACTCCAAGACTGTGCGAAAATATCTTCAAATATTTTCAGTCGTCTGTGACAGAAGATGAACTGAAGAACATGTACACCTCCGTCAGGTAAGTGGAATTTTAATTAATACTAATTTATCTGCACTTTACCGAAAAACAAAAGCAACCAGCAAACACACACACTCGCGTGCCACTTGTGTTTTCCTTATTGAAATGTCTATTCCTGTTCAGGTATTTTTCACATTTGCTCTGAGCAGACATTCCTGATGATTTCTCTAAATATGATATAATTACAAACGACTAGTGTTGGAATTATGCAGATAGCTAAAACATTTACTCTCTTCAGCAGCTAGCATTCCTTTAGCTACATAAGTTACCGAAATATCTAAACAGATTTCATGTTTAACGGGTTATTTAAGAGTATTAGATTAGTCTAGTTAAAATACGATTTTCTCTTCATAATAATGTAAACAAAAAAGTATGATGAATGATTTTCGGAGTATGCTTTGAGAATTTCTTACACACAATTGCTATGATATAGGTTATGTACATCTAAAACAATTCATTTTCAACCATATTTAATAATCAGAATACATAGATTTATATTACAAAAACACATGTAAAATAATAATGATTTTTTATATGTACTTACAAAAAACTTTCGAATGGTAATAATTTTAATATATCGTTCCGTTTAAAAAATGTTTCAAACTACTATTTCTCAAAAAAACGTGATGCCCTTTTGTTTTTCTCGTTACACCATCTTAATCAGTGGAAAAGTGACTCATTTTTGCCCATTTAACCGATTTTTCAAATAAAGAAGCTGGCATTAGTGATCCGTTTAAAAGGCACATCTGTATGTATATACATTCTTACTTCTTTTGTAGATGTTTACTTATACTTGTATAGTATGTTCACACTTCATATTCCTGACTTTTTACCTTATACTGATTAGTTTATTCGGGGTGCTATACCCTAACAATACAAATAACAGACCTCTGTGGGCACACCGTAACAATTATACAGTGCAACAATAATTCTTGCGGGTCATTATTGAAGAGAGTTACAATTTTGTTCTGGGCCTTACTATCTGTTGAAATATTTCACAGAATTTGTATTGCTAGGATATAGCACCCGCAATAAACTAATCAATTACAAAGTAAAAAGTCAGGAATATGAAGTGCGAACGTACTATATATTTTAATATCTTTACTAGTTGTATTAGTTATTGATTTTAGTTGAATTTATACAAAATATCACAGCTGTTAATGTGGTACTTCATGTCTGACGCGCTTGCATTAAATCCGTTGTAATACAACAGAAGTTTTAAATTGCTGCATGACCTGAAATAATTCGCTCTGAAACACTTTGTACCAACAGTTTGCCATTACTAGTAGCAAGGTGAAATGGATTTCTCGTGTCACAAGGAGCTGTACTGTGTAACACTTTTAAAACTTTGTACACACGCGGAGGGGCAAACTCCGTATTTGTGACAGTTAGCTTTAAGTTTACCCTAGTTTCATTCATTATTAATATTACACTATACTTTAACCTCATTACATATAATTAAGGTTTATCAAAATGCGAAAACACTGTATAGGACTACACATAGTCGAACAATGAAGTCTCGAGGTCACTTAATAATCTTTTCCCCAGAAGTTTAGCAACACTGTAATTTGATGAGACGTGTGTTCTAGAAATACTAAGGGCTTACTTTGCAAAATTTCAACTCTTTAAGTTCGTTCATTTGCAAGTTACAGTCTTGTGAAGTTAGAAGCGTCAAAAATTTTTGTGATTTGTCCGACCAAATATTATGACCAAATAAATTCATTTTTTAAACTCTCACCGCTCTCCTCTTAGCAAAGACGAAAATACTGTGTATATCACAAATAGAAAAACAATATATTATTCTTTAATCAAAGAAGCAGAGCCCGTAAACTGTTATCATGTTTGCATGTGTGCATAGCGCCGTGGGAACTAGAACAATGTATGTGTGATAGATAACACATCTCTCATCGACACACATATGACCTTGAGCTTCGACCCTGTCCGTGCCAGATACACCTGCGATTCAACATACTAACATATGTTACCGCCCCTCCCCCACCACTCTTAAGCTTTACAATACACACACACACACACATACGCCAACCTCAACCAAACCTTAGCCTGACGCACTATCATTCTAAAGTGCAGTTATAAAGCTAAAATTAGCAAACGTATATCTATAAAAAGTCAAACAGTTCTCGAGAAAACGCGTGAAAATACATTGGTGAGTTTTACTGAGAAACGCCGTAAAGATATGATGTATTTTCTTTCAAATCGTATTGAGTAGAATTGTAAATATATTTGTATCTATGCATCTATAGTTTCTGCCAAACTCAATATGAGTCAACAATCCTTTCTTATGAAAAGAAATACATACAAGATATTATTATTTAATTGGTTTATTTTATTGAATGTGGTGTAACAATAAAATAAAATTTTTCTTATAATTCCCCGTGTGTCTTTGACATCTATTCTTAGCACAAATAATAACAAAATATTGCTATAATCTATTCTTCTTTTACGAATTTCTAACTGAAATATGAGCTAATTTTTCGCGACGCTATCGCTTCGTTTTTATTCTTTCTGCACAAATGTTATTCCGTCACGATATCAACTGACATTCGGAAAAAACAAAACAATAAAAGTTTACTGACTACAAATTGAAACGCCACGAATACGCAACCCGTCATACATATCTGTTATGTTGGCTGCATTGAACCGTGTTGTGATTAGCTTTTGTTTTTCTTCTTTAGAGTATCATATAATTTAATATTTATAGTAATATTTCTATGCATTAGTGATTAAACTAATAAAAAACAACTGTGTCATAAGGCACTGGGATTTATTTAGTTTAATATTATACATTAAATCTTTGCAGACATCTTACGTTGTTAAATATATATATAATGATCAAACAAACGTCAGCAACCTCAGAACAAAAGAAGAACATTACCAGTTGTTTCTAGATCAGACAAGCTGTGACGTGACACATCGCCTACTTTGCGAAATGATAAAGTTTGCACTGATAACAGTAAACGATGTAGTGGAGTGGTGGGGAGGGGGCGGGTCGTTATTCAAACCATCCAATTACTGCAGAGCGCATAATCATTTCATCCCTACCAGGTTCCTTAGTAGGCTACGGATGAAATAGTCTTTTGTTACTCGTGAAAACAACTGCTAGTGTTTATATCGGAATGATATAAATATATTTAGTGTGTGTGCGAATGTATGTGTGTGTTTGTGTACACAAGTGACATTCTGTTTTCCGATTTTCAGTTATTTGGAAATCTATAACGAACGTGTACAGGATCTACTCACGTCCGGGAATAACGGAAGATCATTAAAAGTACGGGAACACCCGAAAAGAGGACCGTATGTACAGGGTATGTACATACATATACGCTAATCCCTCCATTTACGCGACTGAAAAATTTTGATAGGCCAGATATAAATGAATTAAATGCATAACTCCATTTACGCTGTTTTCGTACATACATAGTAATTCCTTCATTTATGCGAAAATCGCATAGACTAGATTTAAATTTAAAGTTTTAAGGGTTAAATGCATGGCTCCATGTACGCGATTTTTGTGGAACCAATAACCCACGTAAATCGAGGGTTTACTCTATGTGTTAATTTTTATTTGATATGGCATGCAATTATGAAATGAATGAAAAATTATTTCTTGTATTCTATATTAAAAAGATGTTTCCTCAGTTAAAAATTGCATTATATGTTTGTTAAGTCTATTTTGCATTTTATTATAAAATTAAGTTTCTCAGTGTCATACTGACATTTTAAATCTAATACGCAATATTCATTTGAAAAAGTAAAAATTATAAATTAATTTTAGTTAACATTTTAAGTAGACAACAGACTTTCTACACAGTTTATGTATTACATAAATTTGAGTTATCAAAAAATAGTTAAGGATATACGCATTTCATTCATCAAAATTATATACGTGATATGATTAATTTCAAATGTAGTGGTATTTTATAAGTGTCTAAAAGAAAACTAATATTTCAACCATTTCATAATAATCCTACATATAATGATTTTGATCAGTTATACCAGTTTAGCATCTTTGAAATAGACAATACGCATAAGATTCAACTTAAATTCATGGATAAAAATCCCGGCAATTTCGAATCTGTCCCCAATGTAGCATTAATGTTATATGGGACAGGTAAGTAACGCGTAGTTTCGTTTCGATAATGTTCCATTTGATTCGCGGATTTAAGTTGAATTTGCGTCGTAGAAACTCGACGTAATAGAAACAGTTACATTTAATGTTCATTTTAGATGTTTAACGTAGTGTAAATTTTATTCTTGAATCATCTAATAGTCTGAATAAACATCTATGAAAGTGCATTTTGGAAATAGTGACTTTGCTATATATGACACAGAACTTTTGATTCATTGTAAATCAACGTAGAGTCAGTTTTCTGTTTTAATCTCTTCCATATCATATATTTCTGTAAGTGTTTTTGTTTTATAGTATGTTTAAAAATAATTACACATTAACCTGACTTCATAATGGAGTGGGCCCCACCCATCACAGCATGGGATATTTTGCTACTTGTACATCAGGCTGGTATTAGCAAAATTGTAAGGCAGAATGTAGCGATTAGCGGTATATTTACAACAAAGATTTTGAATATTGACAAGTGAAAAATTGTAAATACGACCCTATACTTTTACCCCTGTATTCCGCTTAAGAAACCGTTTGCTGTGAGGGTATTCAGGAGTCATGTGCAATTATTTTGAAACATTCTACAATTCGTTTCATACTTCGAAAAGACCCGTAGTTTTACTTGTATATTTGTGTTATTTTTTGTTTTAATTTCTGTCATAGTTCGCTTGGTATATTTCTAGGTTTAAGTGAACATCGTGTACAAAATTCTGAACAGTTGCTGAGTTGGTTGTCCACGGGGAATGGTAACCGTCGTGTAGCCGCCACCTCGAACAATCGACGCTCTAGTCGTAGTCATTCCGTGTTCACCGTGTCGAGCAGTCAGGGCACCGTGTCCAGTTGTTGTCGGTTGCATCTGGTGGACTTGGCCGGCAGTGAACGAGCACATTCCTCTGCACCAGAGCACAGTACACCACGTCTGAAGGAGGGTGCCAACATTAACAGATCCCTGGTCGCACTAGGCAATGTTATATGTGCTCTATGTAAGTATACAACTTTATACCCGGTTTCTCAGTCGAGGAGCAACTTTAATCTGCGGATCAAAACAAACAATATCGCAGCAAAACATGATTGCTTACCTATCCCGCATAACATTAATGTAACTAGAACAATTCGATATTGTTCGTTTTGATTCGAGAGTTAAGTTGAACATCGACTGAGAAACCGGGCATGTGTAACAGAAGAAAGTATTGTATATTTGACGTATTGTAATATTTTGAAATTAGTAGCAAAGTTATGTTAAGAAAGTACTTGACATCATATGATCTATAAGATTAATCTATAATCGTGCAATCTGCACTTATATATTTGAAGTTATTTTATTTAAAGGAAGACAGTCTGAATAAAGTTATAATTTCGTGTGTTGCACTGCATGACTGCCCTCAACAAATATGTTAAAACTTAAAGTAACTTACAGTGCATAACAAAGAAAATTCTTCGCATAGTTCTTGCATAATAACTATATTTGCAAAGAACTTATATGGAGTATTTTATAATTGTCTTGATAATATTCTAGAATGTACATACATACATACTTCAACTATAAATTGCTAAATATATAATTGCCTTTAATTTTATTTTAATAATATACAGTAAACCCGCCATTTACACGATTTCACTTTAACGCAAATGCACAATTTAATGTTTTAAGGGTTAAACGCATGACTCCATTTACGCGGTTTTCATCCATGTGCTGGTTTGCGTGGAACCAAATTAGCCGCGTAAATGGCGGGATTAGTATGCTATGAAAAACTTAAAATATTTAATTTTATATTTCTTATGTTATAGTATTTTTTAATTTGAATTATATTATGTTGTTATTAATTTGTTGATAATTATTGTTAAGATTTTTTTATTTTTGTATGTAGCTGAACAATCGGGAAAATCTAGAAATTCCAGAAAAAGATTCGTCCCATACCGAGATTCGGTGTTAACATGGCTACTGAAGGAAACATTAGCCGGTAACTCAAAAAGTGTTATGGTAGCAAGTAAGTACACTAAATATTACATTTCCTACTTATAAATACACTAGACGCTCGATACTGTGAACACCGAATATCGTAAATTCGGGATAACGAATAACGTAAACAAACCGATATTCGATAACGTGAACAACTATTTTCATCACATTGACGGCCGTATAACCGGAACAAACTAACATTCGACAATGGGAACACATATCATAATCAGAAGAAAGTGAGTTGATTGTAACTACATTCAATCACTAAATGAACTGAG
>JAGJTL010005648.1:3339144-3358763 GCA_022063505.1 Calosoma granatense | reverse complement strand
CATTAAACTAATTAATTAGTTCGTCCATTTATATATCAGTTTGCCGAAGAACGCCTGTTGTTGGAGTGCAAATCATTCATAGTAAGCGAAATAAACCAAATTACATTTACGATTATAAAACTTCAACACAATTGTATGACATGCATTAGATCTGTACAAAATATACTATATTTATACACAGTTTCAAATGATTGCATTGTCGTGGCTTCTGTACTAAACTTGAGAAAATGAAATATGCTTATTTACACTTTATTGCATCCATGTACTAGTCATATTTGCATAAGATTATTTGTAACAATATTCTTGTATTGTTAAATTCTAATAAACAGAAACCATATGAATGTTTTCTTTCTTGCACTGGTACGTTCATTCAAATCACATTTCCTCTTCACTACAGTATATACTTGATAATGCTTGCAACCAAATTTTTCATAGGTTATGTAGGTATCATTCAAATTTGCTCGATTAATCGTAACTAACACTTCTGTTTTATATAATTCGTTCACATCTTTCTTAAGAGCAAAATTTGTGATCCATTAGGAAACGAAAAAATGAAATATTATATATTTCCACAACCCACAAGAATACATGTACTGGGTATGACCTGTCAATGAATATACACAAAAATACAATATTAAAAACACGAAAATGTTAATTTCAATGCCATACATATCTGAAAGAAGGTTCAAAGTAACGTAAAAAATTTTTTCCAAGCTAAAAGTAAGCTTCAATTTTAAATTTTTAAACTGGTCTATACTTTTACCCTGCAATCCACTTAAGAAACCGCTGGCTGTGAGGGTCTTCAGGAGTCATGTGCAATTATTTTGAAACGTTCTATACAATAATTTGCGTCCATAGTTGCTGATGAAATATTAAGATTGTTGAAAAATCAATATATGTACTTACTGGTATTTCTCTCTAGCGGTGGATAATATACGATACTCTTCTTCTTCACGTACCCAGTACCGGGTATTCTGAGTTCACAATCAATGATTTCACCAGGAATCAGTTCATTCACCGGCGAAGACACCACAATGGAAAGGTCATATCTACCGTTCTGATGACGACTTTTAGTCCATTCCACTACTTCCATTGCACCCCTGAAATAACAAAATTTTGACTATAATATTTAATAAGCAAAAGTTGTATAATTTGTTGGATTTAAAACAATTATGTCGCTTGTATTAATTAATTTCTATGCAAACTGGAATTTCGTGTATCACAACAGACTCGAAATATAAATATGGTTCCATGGCTGTAATAATGGACTTTGATTTCGGCGATTCAAGTTTAAATCTTTGTATAATCTGGATTTACTAACAACCATGTGAATCAAGACAGCCTTGTCAAGAAAGTTTACCGTTAATTGACGTCTATGTTTTGATGGTTTAGAAAACTAAGTATACTTACTTCGGGTGAAAATTAAGTGTATCTTCTGTATTTTTATACATAATTAGTTTTGGCTCCGGATACACTCCCTCAGCTGTACAGGTAAAATTAACCCTGTTATCTATTGGTACCCCAAGGTACATTGATAATTTCTCTTCCGGATCTGTAAGGAAATGGACTTAATTAGTTTTATGTTCTTATTATTTTATCATCTATTTGATAATTTAATTACAGAAATATCCATAAAAGCCGAATGTGTAAACAAATATCTCGATTAACCGGACTGAACAAAACAAATAATTTTAACAACAGATTAAAAGGAGCGGGTTATGCGAATTTGTGTTGTAAGACACGTGAAGCGGACAGTGTTATTTATCGAAGAATATGAAATTAATTTGTGTGTATTGAAAAACATGTGAAATTATATATTGCAATAACAAATATTCATATTAGATGTCCTTTTTATCCTCTGGATTATTCGGATTTTTCGTTATCCGGGCCATTTTAATCCCCATTGAGTACGGATAAACGAGGTTCTATGTGTAATGCTGTTTTAAATTTCCACATAATATGAAAAAAAACTAGACAAGTTTTGTAAAAAAGCGTTAAACAGAAACAGGGATGGATTTATAATCAAAATAGTCCATGGAAATTATTTCATATTAGAGGACATTTACAAAATTCTACCACATCAATAATAATAATTATTATTATTTCGGCCCATTCACATAACGGCCTACATGGAAATTCCATGTAGCAACCCGGGCTAGTCCGGCCCTGAACAGGAAATATATTCGTTGTTCAAACATTTCAAATTACCAGCAAATAATTCTATAATCTTTAATTGAAACAAACAAAAACACTTTAAACAAAAAACTAAATTCTTCACTATAATGATTAACATATATGTATATTGAGAAATATTTGTTTTGTTTACCAAATACAATCATATGTTTCGAACTGAAATCTTCATCTGTGAATGTCGATACAAAACATTTATACTCCCCGGCTATGTCTGTGGTTGGGTTGACAATCCGAAGTGCTCGGTGCGCTGTTTTTGGATCATTCGTGATCCTATACGTCAGATCCAGTCGATTCTTCAGCGGTCCTAAAGCTTGTGGTTTCTTCGGCGGTATCCATTGGTACACGGCGTTTTGATCACCGTTTAGGTACCATTTAACCACTAAACCATCATCGTCCGGACGCACGGAGTAGTCACAATCCAACACGACAGCATTGCCGGAATTATTCTTAACGGCACCCGGAACCCGTACGAAATTGATCTGAACTCCGGATATTTCATTTACTGAAAATCATAAGAAGCATATCCATTATTTAAATAATATTAACACTTATATATTTACATACTATATCTGGTTCAGCAAAATACATTAATACTAAACATAGTTTTAATTATTTTGTTGAATTAAATCTTAATAAATTGAGCTGTAATGAATTCTAAGGGACACAGTTGATTAAAAAATATTCAAAACAGAAATTTGTGTAAACTAACAATTAAGTTTGAGCAAAATTTAACAAATTATTTGAATATTAATAATAAAATCACTGAAAAATTTAACCGTCATTGTTTGGTATATATCATTTAATAGAAATTTATTTTAAATATTAAATTCCTCATGCGATAATCTCGTAAATTATGGTTTATATAAAACATACCGTTTATAGTACGCGGTCTCCATTTACATGAATTCATTTTAACACAGCAATTTAAAAGTTTCGTGCGGTTTTCATTTACGCGCTGTTTTTGTGGAACCAATTATCCGCGCAAATGGAGGAATTATTGTACCACAATAATTTGTAAACCAGTAAAAATATAAAAATATTAACATGTCTTGCAACAGAATTTCTTTATTCATTTTTTCTGATATAGTATTAAATATGAAATACCTCACATTAAATATAATAAGAATATACAACTGATTTTTACTTTAAATATTACATGAATCTTGTAGTTGGAAACATATAATCACAACTTTTTCAAAATTACATGTTAACGGTTTGTTTTTTTATTTTTTCTTCTATAGTTCTAGAAAACTTGAGATATAGGTTAGAAAACCACTTTGAATTATATATGAGTAATGATATAAACTAATATATATTTACCAGTAATTAATATTACATTAAACACAATATAATTACTACCTATGTTTCTCTGTTATTTGTTTTTCCAAAGCACCTTAACGTCAATCATACAATTTAACAGTCAATTAATCATAGAATGACAGTTCTAAACATAACCTATTTCTTAAACGTCTTTGTCAGCTACAAAACAAGCTACTTTACCGACCAGTGTGAATATTTAATGAGAATAATGTTTTGAAATACAACAGTGTCTTAAATGTACTGGAAGAATTTATTGCATTTTTAAAAATCTTTTCCTTTTTAAATTCAATATACTTATACTATAAAGAGCTTATTTGGGAGGAGGATTAAACGATAAATTAATTAATTTTAAAGGGATCTTCTGGGCTCTGACACCTTGCGTAGGGTGTCTTAAGAAGTTTCATATTTCTTTACCCATTGCTGTGTGTGTATGCGTGTTCCGTAATCAATCAATATTTGAGCGTCGGAGATCTGGATTTAACGTGTCATAATATAAGGCAGTTTTCGGTATAATTTGATTAAACGATGTGACCAAATAATATACATTCTAACTCTTGTGATTATGTATTAAAATTGTCATTTTATATTGTAGCTTATAGCGGAAAGTATGTATATTATTTACAACATTTTGAAATGGATTTAAAGAAAAATTAATTTAGAAATATTATTTTTTACGTCTGATTGGTTGAATGAACATAACTATATATACAAAGTATTGCTAGAATAATACAAGTATTTATAAAGTAATCTTAGATATTATTAATACATTCTGAAAGATATAAAACTATTAAAATAAAAAATTCAAATGATTGTTTTACAGAATACAGTCATCCCGTGAATTACGTAAGTAATGCGCGCCGCAAACTTTTGCGTAACTTGAATTTTACATAAGTCGAATTTGTAAATTGCTTAAGTGTAACTTTGTAAGAAACTGCAGTAATTGTTATTATTATTAATATTATATGCATACAATTATTTTCAAAAAATGTGACTTCAAGGTCATCTGCATCATATACGAATTAACATACAGGTACATATATTTATCTCTGTCATTTAAATGAGCGCGATAAGGATGGTTTATAACACGTTTGTATTTAGACTGTCCGAACAAAACTACGACAAGCATAACAAAATGATGCTCGTTGTACTCGATACTATTGCAATAACGTACGTTGGTTTGTTATTTCCAACGTTACAAGCTGGCACATGGGCGCATAGCGACAATTTAAATTTTTGACAGTTAATCCATCATGGCTGACCTGCTGATTGGGACAAAGTGGGCGTGATTAAAATCTTAGCTCTTACTGTTAAACGATGACCCTGAGGTGACATCTCTTAAAAAAATAGTATATGTATGTTATGTACACAGTATTATTTTATAAATGAAACAACATGCAGCAGTATTTACTCGGATATAAACTATAGAAGTATGAAGAATATATAAAAGAATATAAAAACAAACTGAAATAACACTTTTCAAATAAAAAAATTAATACGTAACTGCGAATTTACGTAAGTCGAGGGATGATTGTACATGTATTATTGAAAAAGTTTCTTTCTGAATATACTCGTATATAAATATTTCAACTGCTTATTAAAAATTAATAAATATTAGTAGATTTTTTCTATTTACTTGATATTTGTATACACTATTTATTACATAATCAATATGTTATCACGGAACATCAATGTTTACATAACATATGAAATCAATGTACATATGTATAATTTTCTCCGATTTCTAACATAAAATTTCATATTTACTTTCTTATACATCGTATAAGGAAAGCACAGAAATCGATAGCAAGATTTTAAAATGAAAACACACGATTTTTAAATTATTAATTATAATGCTAATAATGAGTGCATTTCGCAATTTCGTTGGTAAATTAGTGAAATTTATTTATTGAACGCGTCTGATTTGAACCTTTACGGGTTAATGACATCATAAGTGGATGACAGTAGTACCAACCTATTGAAAAATAACAAAACTGCACTGTTCTTTTTAGACATACCTATAAAAACATATCTAAATACTTTCTACCTCTAATGTCAAGACAATAAAATATTCGAATTATACAGGATGTTGCAAGAAAAACCAAACATAGCATTTTACAGGTTATTTTTTAAATATACGAATATTTTTTGCCCTCAATGCATCTTACAGGAAAAGTGAGTTAGAAAAAGTTGTTCACAGTTAAAAATACATAATATGACGTTATAATTATTTTTAAAATGCTTTTGTACTTTGAAATATCACATTTTCATGACAGATGTGACTGCTCTGATTATGTATGGTTGTCCACTGATAGTATTTTTGTTACGTAGCCTACTACTCTGAAGAAAATGTTTTATAAAATGTCACAAATCTATTTAACCCAATTCAGAAAGAATTAATTCAGATCAAACTGTTTTATGTCATAAAAAAACGTTTTTATATCGATACCATCCATATATATATATAAGAGTATCGCAATAATGTACAACGTCATCTGACACTCTTATTCGGAAAAAAAATAAGTTATTCATCATAAATGCATACATATATCAAAGAAATGTACAATTGTACTTGTCTAATTTCAATATCATCTAACTTGATGTTATTCTATTCATTTTTAATATGAAGTATAATCATTATTACTTAATCGTTTATATACGTATAGTGGTACACATCGATAAAATGTACTTTGAAAACCTTGAAATAAGAATTTTTATCAATATCTGGTGATCAATTTTTATCATTACTACATCTACCATGTATTAGAAGAAGGAAATAATATGTATAAACAAATATATATAGTGTGTTCCAAAAAAAAACGAAGATAGCATTTTACGTGTTGTTTTTTAAATATGCGAATATTTTTTTCCCAGTGCATTTTAGAGGAAAAATGTATTTTAAAAAAGTTGTTTAGAATTAAAAAATACACAAATGACGTTATAATTATTTCCAAAATGATTTTACGTATCCAGAAAAAGGCATTTGAAATATCACATTTTCATGACAGATTAGCTAACTACAAAACAAAAATAATCATAGTTTGCAACAATACGTAATCTGAAATGACGATTATGTACAGTTGAAATGTGCCAATATTTTTGTTTTGTCGACTACTAATCTGTCAGGAAAATGCAATATTTCAAAGTTAGTTTTCCTTGATATATAAAAGCATTGTGAAAATAACTATAACCTCGCATTATGCGTTTTTCATTTCTAAACAACTTTTTCAAATAAACTTTTTTTCTAAAATACATTGGGAAAAAATATTGACATATTTCAAAAATAATACGTCTTTTTTGCAACACCCTGTATGTATGTATATGTTTGATTATTATGTATGCTACACATTATTAATATTGACACTGATGTAATGCAATATGTACATAAATTAGACTAATTTGATTCTGAGATTATTTGACATTAATATTAAATTCTAATATGCAATTAGAGTTGCATATGTTCACGGTTTTATTTTTTTTTATTGTACACACTAATACATACGCACGGTATTTAATGCTTAGAAATAATCATTGATTTATTGATTATTGTATAAAATAGTTTAGCTAATACGTATAACCTAAATATGTTTAAAATATAAATTTAATCGACAGTTATTCATGAATCTGGTATATTTTTCATTTAAAATATTAAAACCAGATATTTATTTAAATAATGTCATCGTTATCATGATTTTATATAGAAATATTTTTCGTAAAATAATGTGAAAAAAAAGTTATTTTACATTAACTAACGCTATATGCAATCTAAAAACGTCCAGGTAATTTCGATAAATAAAATCTACCAAAAACCAGTGCTATATTTACCCTTAACACTATTTCTTTTCTCCGTATAATATTTTCGGTAATAGTTATGGATGATAAAAACAAAAGACTGTCGAGATAGGTCGTGGCTAATCTGATAAAATTCACATGGCACGTGATCAAAGTGACGATCCATGGCTAACGCGATGGAAAACGTGTGACGTTTTCATCAAAGGGGACTTCATACAGCGAACTAAATATAAACACTACCATCGAAGTAAGCAGCAGACAGCCCAGGAACCTGTATGTATGTATATGTATGTGTGTACATACATATACTAGTTTGTTATGCATACATACTTACCGGTGACCCGATTCAAACAACGGATAACTAGATATCGGTTCTTGCGGAAATACATTAATTACGTTTGAATTATTCACATGCCGTAACATCGCGTCCTTATTAATACAGAATGAATCAATTAAATCACTATGCAGGGAATTACATAGATTATAGAGGTAAGTACAGCCTAAGTATTGTATATGCTGTTTTTTTTTGTTGTAAACAAATGATAGACAACACAACAACGGGTACGATAACGGTAATTTTCTTTTGTTTCTTGGAAATATGAGGGTAGAATGCAAGGAATATGTAACTGGGAACAGATTATTTGTATAGACGCATCGTTAACCGATACAGAACTACATTCTGTCTAAAAGTTATTGTAATTTATTTACAAACTGTGTATAGATAAATTTGTGGACAGTTATTCTATTGTTATAATATCTAACAATGTAAATATTTGATTTTCAATTGTTTAACAATAATCTTTTGTTTTAATCTGATTCTATGCATGTTTATAAAAATATTAAATACTTGATATTTTAGTTAGTAATTAAGACAATTGATGCATGCTAGTGATTATTAAGACGTAAATTAGTATTTAAATAATTAATTAGTAACGGATAATTACAATGGTATACTATGAGGGGCTGTTTAGTACTGCGTAATAAATAGCAAAATACATGTTTTATTTTAATAAAGTTCTAAAGCAAAGCATTTGTTATAAATGTTTTTAAATAAAATTAATTAACTTAAAAAGCTAAGTACATTATATAAAATATGTAGAAATTTAATTAAAAATAATATCGACATATATTATTTTTAAACATATGTATAAATAAAAAATTAACAAAATTTGCATCTAAACTAACAATTTTTTCAAATACAGTCATCCCCCTGAGTTACGTAAGTAATGCGTTCCGTGAACTTTTGCCTAAGTTAAATTTTAAATATGTAAGTCAAATTTGTAAATTGCGTAAGTGTAACTTCGTAAGAAACAGCAATATTTATTATTATTATATGTATCTACATTATTTACAAAGTATTATTTTAGAAATGAAACATCATGCAGCAGTATTTACTCGAATATAAACTATAAAATTATGAAAAATATATAAAAAGAAAATAAAAATAAACTGAGATAATACGTTTCAAATAAAAAAATTATTACGTAACTGCGAATTTACTTATGTCGCGTATTACGTAAGTCGGAGTATAACTGTATATAAGTTAATTTCATACAAGATGATAATAATATAACATATAAGAAATAATTTATTATAAATTCTATGAAATTTACAACTTAACTTCATGCTAGATAATAATAACATATAACACACTGTTTATTAAACAAATACAAACTACAAATACAAGTTAGAAATGTATAGAAAAATTCTTACTTACAGAAAAACACGCCGAAACAACACACTAATGACAACGGATACATAACGACGGTACAGGATACGAAAGTAAATGCGCCCCGAAGGCAAAATCAGGGTTAAACTTACCACTATTTTACACAGCACGCATGCGTAAACACTTCATCCCCTCAAATATGCACGACAGCTAAAGGATCTAATTTTAAATCTAACGTCCAAAATCTGATACCCACTGATACCGTTAAATATTAACTATACAAGTTTATTTTTATACAATAAACTTTTGTTCCGTCGAGTTATTTTAATATTATATCCCTCTCTAGTAATATTTTATCATGATGTATTAGACAGGGGGGCATAATTTGATCCAAGTAGGCGTAACCACATCGTATTATCGGGTACGGAAATAGAAAAATTCCCCGAAATTGATTTATAAACTAATTTTGAGCCCTGATGTGATCGTCATATATCGGTACAGCGGAAATAAATGGGTGTACCAGAGCTAATCGATTCAGAAATATGTTGAACTTAATTTATAAAAGAAATACAGCACTTTAAATTTGACATACGTATGCATGTATGTATGTATATACGGCAATATGCATAACAGATGTGTAGTGCGGGTAGTCTAATCTACAGCATTAGTGGTAGTATATGTCAAATTAGTTATTCTAATATGTAAGCATATACATAGATGGCTCTGTTTACTGAATTAACAATTAAAGATTATTTCATTAGTGTGCTTAGTTGGATAATATTCAACTGGAATTAGGAGCTGCAGACTAATAGATGATTTACTCATAGAGGCCCTGTGGGTAAAGGCGCGTTCTCACAAATCAAGTTTAATTAACCGATTATGGTTGATCAATAAAAGTTGAATATCACTTGACTCATGTTTTGTTCACACAGAAAATGGAAAATTTACAGTTTTGTAACTACATATATTGAATCAAAGATTCTCATCACAGATTTCATTCAACTTTTGTTGATCAACAAACATTGATTCGTGAGAACGCATCTTAATTGCCAAGGGGCACCGAAAGGGGGCGCTTGAAACTCCTCTTATTTATTGTATAGATATTTAACTTTTTTAAGCCAATGGCAAATTGTAATTTTGATAATTCAATGATGTATTGTCAAGAACTTGCAGTATAAGAAAACATAAATTTTCCACGTTTCTATAAAGTTAAATTTAGATTAATTTTTAAAAAAATTATCCGCTGTTAGTACAGTAAACGAAAGAAATAATAATACTTACATACATTATAGTAGTCATTCCTCTTCTTACGCGAGTAAATGGTTCTGCACGTAAATGAAAACACCGTAAATGAAGCCATGCATTTAATTTTACTAAATTTTAAATTTATGCATTGTGATGTTTAAATTCTTCAACAACGTTAAAATGAATTCGAGTAAATGGAGATTCTGTAACTCCTAACTGTTGGACCAAGTTAACGATCAGCTCCATGTCGTAACGGTCAGAACGCAGCCTAGCGACTCTGTAATACAAGAGTCTAGTCGTCAGATCAGTTCCAGCCCCAAGATACATGATGTCTGCATACGACATGATACGAGCATGTCTGTTCTTAGTTCGTAATTGACGGCAACTTCATATACACATGCATTGTCCGTGTGAATGCGAATATCATATCATACTCTACTCCAGTGACATTATAAACAAATAGGTAACAATAAGTAATGCAGTTCCACGATTTCCTGATTCCGTAAATCTCGGACTTGCATGTACGTGCGAGCTCGTGAACTGGAACTGGTCTGACGACTAGACTCTTGTGTTAGTTATCGGTACAAAACGTCAACGAACAGTTGACAGTTAAAGGTTTGTTTATGTGTCCCGTTAAGGCGTGGAACAAGTTTGCAAGTAAGTAATATTATTTTTATAAAATTATGAAAGTTTGTTATTTGAATTGTTTTACATAGAAAAGTGTGAAATATAATTAGCAGGTAATACAATTTAGAATTAAGGTTAGAAAATTGACACATACCTAAATGTAAATATATTTTCTGAATGTAAAAGCAATAAGTTTCGCGGAGTAAAACTACATTTCTCTGAAATTATTTCAAATAATTAATGTAAATAAAACTTATACTTATTCTGCATATTGCACACTATTCTACTTACGAGTAATCAACAAAATAGAATGTTAAACATACCTACTCATATATTCAGTGATACAATAACTATTTTTAAATAAATTTGTAATATGAATATGGTGGATAAGGGAAGATTGTTTTATTTTTTTTTTATTCTGTAGAATATGAAAATGTAAAAAATATAGTCTGTACACTTTACATATACCGTATTATTTAATGTAATTTGTTTGTTATTTGATTAAGTGTCTACTAAGAAAAGATCTGGAAGAACGACTGCAGTTCAGTTCAGTAAAATGCTCAGTTTTATGGAGAAACATCCAGATCTTGGGTTGTTCCGGATGTCTGGACCAAATGCGAAACAAGAGGCATCTGAACTGTGGCAAACATTGAAGGATCAATTAAATTGCGAAGTGGGCCCAGAGAAAACGAGTAGTCAATGGCAAAATGTAAGTAATTTGAAATAAAAGGTTAAATATGGTGGATAAATAAGTATTAATCATAGTTTTATTTGCTTTGAGCATTTATAAATGAACAATACAGGTATTTATTGTAATATTTTATGTAAAAAAATCTGGTGTGATCACCACACGACTTTCTTATACACATGTATATCAAAACTCAATTTTAGTAGCATGAAATTTTTAATTGACACATTTGACAGTACAAGATAGTAATCTTTGTATTTTTTTTTCATATTTTGTTTTTTGTTTTCAAGGCATGATATGATACTTTTAATACTTTCAGTGAACTATAACTCAAAATTGAATAGAGATAGAAGAAAAATGAATAGAATATTTTTTCTTCAGAATATTATTTTCTACAATTTTTATTTGAAAATTTTTTTGATATCTCTTTTGGTTTCGAAAATAATTTGAATTTTGGAATTTTAGCATTCAGTAAACTTCTACTTCCGGTTTTGCGATTATACCCAAAATCTAATCAGTTCTTCAGACAATCAAGAAACTATTATATATGAAGTTTCATTGCGCTAGCTTTGCTGGTTTTTGAGACAATGAACATACAGACACACATCCACACACACACACACAGACATCATTGCGAAAATAGTCAAAACGTATTCAGAGGACCTCAAAACATGTATTTCCATCAAAATCTCGCATTCGAAATTTTTCATGATTACAATACTTTCTTTTTATACTATATATAAGAAAGTAAAAATATTATTAAATTCATAACTGTAACGTTATCCTTTATATTCTTCTAGACTTGGAGCGACTGGAAAGTCAATGTGAAACGGAAATGGAGAGAAATTTCGAAAAAACAAAATAAAACTGATAGTACGAAACATTTACTCCCAATCGAGGAAAAACTCCTTAATTTTTTAGGGAATAGTGTTGTCGATGGGGATGGACCTGAGGTCGTTTTTCAGATACATATGTTATTTCTCTTAAGAAATAGTTTCATATTAACATATTTATTTGTTACAGTTCGTAGATGTTGGTATTATACCAGTCATCTCCCCCAGTCCGACACCACCATCACGGAAAAAAATTAAATTGAGGTGTGAAGATGAAATTTTAGACAAACGAAAAGAACGGTTAAATGTTAAAAATATTGAGTACAAGTTGGATAAAATTAACGAAACATTAGAGAGGAAAAATGATATATTAGAAACAATATCGAAATCATTAATAATGCAGAATAAACTTTTAGAAAAATTGATTAATAAAACGTAACAAAACAAAAACAAGCAATTTCTTTGATCAAACGGTGTTTCAGTCGTCACTAAATCGAAAAAACGTAAACAATTAAATTACTGATTTATCTTTGTAAGATTTATTCAACGGAATCTATCTACAATCGAATTTCTTCATTCAGTATTCAGATATTATGTACTGGTTTGAATGAATAGATAAATATTTTACGTCCATTTTCAACGATTTAAAGGTGTTGCGCTGTTGAAAAAGATTAGGAAACAACGATCTAGTCTAGACTTTGACTTTTGCACCTTACTTGATGTTATCGCAGGTTTATATTTACTTTTATTAAGGTCATAGGCGAAAATTTCAAAATTTCATCTATTTTAACAATGTTATGAGTAAAACTTATATTTCCAAATAATCTTTGTATCTCGTTGAATAAATTAAAGTTCATTAACATTCAATTTAAAATATTTTCAGTTAAAAGTGACAGTTAAACTTGCAGATATATTATAAATAAATTTGTAATATAATATTAATAAGATCAGGTACACTACAAATACACATTTAACAATTAGAACTTATGCTACAGTTTAATATAATCAAGGTTGTTTTTATTACTTTTCAATGCAGTTATTTTAAGGTTTTATTTGAGAATATTGTTTGGGAATCACTGATTTAATTGCAAAATTTGCCACGAGATGCGCTACCATCGACGGTACAGAGTACAACTAGATTAATTTGTTGTTCGTGTCAGTGGGTGCTGCTGGTTGTTAGTGGTTTATTAAACGTATTTAATTTTTTTCTGTTAAAAAAATTGCAACCATGGCAACTTCTTTTGCAAGAAGTATTGTTAAAAGCCCATTGGCTCTGGGACTGGGGCAAAAGCAGTACGGTAAGTGAATTTTTATGCCGCAAAATTGACAGCTGGGCAAAGTTCATTGCTACTACCTAAATAGTTCTATTTATAAGGCCGGTTTTTCATAATCATATAACGTAACACTTATAAAACACTTTAATTGAACATTATACATTATCTGTATAGAAATATAAAATAGGATTTTTTACAGCTGGTGTGCGTTCATTATCAGTTGGCTCTGCGTTAAATGCGAAAAAATCCATTCAAGATAAAACAGGGAAGAATATAGTTTTTGTGGATGGTGTACGAACACCTTTCTTAATGTCTGGAACAGATTATTCTCGCCTGATGCCCCATGATCTGGCCAGACATTCCTTGTTGTAAGTAACACTTGATCTAAATTAAAGTCCGCTGTTGGACTTTGAACTTGTAATGCGAAATATTTCACAGGGGTCTTATTAAAAAGACTGGTCTGCCACGAGAGATTGTCGATTATATTGTGTACGGAACTGTTATCCAGGAAGTGAAAACGTCAAATATCGGTAGGGAGGCAGCTTTAGCTGCTGGCTTTAGTGACAAAACACCTGCACACACCGTCACCATGGCGTGTATCTCGTCTAATCAAGCCATCACTACAGGTTACTTGATTATCATAAGAAATAATTGTATGCCGAACTAAATACATGCATATTCGTAGGTATTGGTTTGATTGCATGCGGAGTGTACGATGTTGTGGTCGCGGGTGGCGTTGAATTCATGTCGGACGTGCCAATTAGACATAATAGAAAAATGCGAAGCCTTATGTTGAAAGCAAACAAGGCTAAAACTTTACAACAACGACTGGGTCTGCTCGCTACATTGAGACCTAGCCATTTTATCCCAGAAGTAAGTAATGATCTGTTGTGTTGTATGTTATTTGGTTCATATATTTCGGTTACAGTTACCGGCTGTTGCCGAGTTCTCTTCTGGTGAAACTATGGGCCATTCTGCTGATAGATTAGCTGCTACTTTCGGTGCAACACGTCAGGAACAGGATGAATACGCACTCCGATCGCACAAGATGGCGCAACAGGCTTACGAAAAGGGATATTTCACTGATATGGTTCCATTTAAGGTACTGTAATATGTCATAAATTTGACGTTAATACTGCTAGTGTTTGTTAACAGTTTGACTGCTGTGTGTATATATACATTTGGATACACATCACAGTGGGTCCGTAGGTGCCGCGTGTATTCTATTATATGTACATTCATATTTAAATTGTATGTACCTAATACACTCATGGCGTCAGTGGACCCGGCAATCAAAGTGTTAATTCTAGAAATTGAAACACAATTTTCCTAAAACGCAACGAATTGTTTATGGATTAAAAACATGGATGATTCAAATTATATATCTTTGTAGTAGGTGTCGTCCTGGTGTGAGCTGGCAACTCTGCTGATGGACGTTAATAAATGCTAATTTGTGCTACCCCGGGTAACCGGGATACAGTGTGATGTTGCGTTTTTTACTTAGTAGTTGTATTGATATAAATGTTAAGTAATAGATAATGATTAGTGCAGGTGTCTGGTGTTGATAAAACAGTAGACAGAGATAATGGTATTCGTGTATCCAGTCCGGAACAGTTGGCCAAACTCAAACCAGCTTTTATTAAACCCCATGGAACAGTCACCGCTGCTAATGCATCTTTCTTAGTAAGTATTCCACTAAATACATCAGAGAATGAGAACTTATAATTTTGTTACATTTCGCAATATTAACTTAATTCTGTACAACTTATTTTAGAACGCGGGTTCAACTTAAATCGCAAATCAAAACCCTTCAATATCGAATCTGTCCTCATTGTAGCATTAATGTTATGCGGGACAGGTAAGCAACCATGTTTCGGTGTTTGTTTTAATCCAAGATTTAAGTTGAACCAACGTAGAAATCCAGCATTAAGTAGTTTTAAGTATTATACTTTAATTATTCGTATCTAGAATTAAATTTAAATTTGAACAACGAAATAATGACAGCTATTCACTGCTAAGAGTTAATACATTATTGTATTAAGTTTGATACTGTTTGTAGAAAAATTTAGTCGTTAGTAGCGCTGGTAGTATTAATCTTTAGAAGTATTTAGTAACGCTGGTAGTATCCATCTTTAGTAGTTTTTCATAGTGTCAGTAGTATCGAATAACAGTCATTGTAACTTATATAAAGAACTGTTATGATACGATGTAATTACAGACGGATGGTGCGTCGGCTTGTGTCATTATGACTGAAGCGAAAGCCAAGGAACTTGGACTGAAGCCGAAAGCGTATCTGCGCGATTTCATCTACGTGTCACAGGATCCCGTGGATCAGCTGTTGTTGGGCCCCACCTATGCTACACCCAAAGTACTGGAGAAAGCTGGACTTTCTATAAAAGACATCGACGTCTGGGAAGTGCACGAAGCTTTTGCTGTAAGTTTATCCACTGTAATATTATGTACAATTCGATTATTCGGACAAAACATAGTATATGTATAGTAGAACCTTGATCATCCAAACTGAATGGGGCTTAAAGTAGTCCGGATATTCGAAGAGGAGAAAAAATAATGAAGCTTTTGTTGTAAATCCTTTCATTATAATATTATGTTCAGTAGAACCATGATTATCCAGGCTAAATGAGCACAACGAAAAATCCAGATAATGAAGAAGAATTAAAAAGAAATTTTGTATTAATATATTTTTATTGAAATACATAATTTCATGTAAATACACATACACAAATATTAATTTCAAATACTCTTCAATAGATGACACTGTGCGCGTGACGTGTTTTGCAACAAATATTTGTATAATTTGCTATTTTTGTCTGTTAAAATTATTTGTTTTTTACACTCTGGATAATCGAACATCCGGTTAATAGATCAATTCATATAATAGAGGTCCTTATAGTCGAGATTCTACTGTATATATTTCTTCGAGTTTTTTACAATCTGTATAACTGAAAATCCAGTTAATCGCGGTCCGGATAATCCAGGTTCTGCTGTATATATTTGTTCGCAACTTGCAATTTGTACTTCACTAATTATTCCCCAATAAATAGGGTCAAATCATCGCCAACTTCAAGGCAATGGACAGTGATTGGTTCGCTCAGAACTACATGGGCAGACAGTCCAAAGTCGGTGCTCCAGATTTAAACAAATTCAACCTGTGGGGCGGCTCTCTTTCTATCGGTCATCCGTTCGCAGCTACCGGTGTGCGATTGGCTATGCACACTTGCAACCGATTGGTCCGCGAGGATGGACAGTTTGGACTGATCGCAGCTTGCGCTGCCGGTGGACAAGGTGTCGGTATGATCTTGGAAAGACACCCAGACGCAACAGCAGATTAACTTATTTCACGAAAATAATGAAGTTCTATTTTTCTAAGACAATTTTGAGCTATAGCCGGTATTTTTAAACAATGTACAATCGTTCTATTCATATTTGTATAAATATGTTTTTAAATATTATATATTATTAAATTATACACTTACTTATAATTGTGTCTTCATTTTAAACCATCTTTTGCTTAAAAGTATTTCTGACAACTCAGGTAATGAAAACGGCAAGTTATATAAGAATTATTTTATTACAAATAGTATTTTCGTTAACATATTAAGGCCCTTTATCACCCATCACCGCCCAACCAGACGAACTGCCAACTTCACTTATATGATTTTTGACAGCTTGATCTAAAATATCCCTAATATCTCTGCAACCCTGTAACGCTTTCTCCAACACCTTCGGTAAATGATCTAAATGGAATCGTCTGGACATTTCCATCAGTACAATGTTGCCGGATATCGGCAGTGCAGCTATAGTGAGTGTAGGACCGCCCATTATTTCCTCATGATACGATACGTCAACCAATGGCACATTGTCATTGGCTAAACTCGCTGAGCATGCGCACACGTACTCTTTGAGCGGTATACCAGCATCGATTAGCGCTAATGTAGCAGCATTTACACACGCAGGGTATATTCCGCCATCTGCATGTAACACTTCCACATATACATCTATCTGTGACCAGGCAAATAATTCTGTTTTTATAGCCGCCGTGAGCGCCTGTTTCAAATGAATTGACATCTCGGATGATTTCCTGTCGCCTCGTGGGCGCTTTTTACGCTCACCCGTCGAAAATACGGCCATACTAAACTGACAATTGATAACGGCAGCATCGTGTTGTGCTTTCAAACGATTGCCGCGAACCTATAATACATAACCTCATAAAGTCATGCCTAATTGTCATCGATAGTTGTAATGAAATTAATAAATTATGCTAAAATGAAAGTAAAAATATGTATATTTTACCTGATGAGGACCATATACTGCAGCCAAAACTTTTGTTAATCCTTGTTCCAAATATGCGCTACCGTCTGGTTCATTAAAAACTCCAAGTTTACAACGAATTCGTCTCAATTCATCTTCACGTCGACCATCCAATCGCAACCCAATTTTCGTCAATAATTCTTTCGTTCTATTCATTTTTCAAAACACGATACTTCACATTTATACCTATAATTTCGTAGGTTATATTTTTATAACTAGTGACTTTTAATGTTTGACAGTAGATTCTAGTGATTTTCGTGTTGGTTGGTAATAAAGTTTGAACTAAATTTTGACATTTAAGGAACTAGTCAGATTTTTACGTGAATTGTGTAAGATTGTTATAGGAAATATTAAACATGGTAAGTTAAATAACTAATATTTGTATCTGTTAACTAATAATTTGATTTCTGTAAGTCGAGTGAGGTTGAAGAAACTATGAAAAGGATTCAGTCGCACAAAGGTGTGGTCGGTACAATCGTTGTAAACTCAGAAGGTTAGTTTAGTGAGTCAAAATTTGTCAGCAATTTTCTCTATAAAAATCAATTATAGGTATTCCAATCAAAACTACACTGGACAATTCAACTACAGTACAATATGCTGGCTTGATCAGTTCACTTGCTGATAAAGCGAGAAGTGTTGTAAGAGATTTAGATCCAACGAACGAATTAACATTCTTGCGAATTCGTTCAAAGAAACATGAGATCATGGTCGCACCAGATAAAGAATTTATTTTAATTGTAGTGCAGAATCCAACAGATTAAATTAAATTGTTTGTATCATTCCTGTGATGTTTAACATTTTTACTTGTATTTACGAATTTTGTTTTGAACATTTATTATGGCTCTAAATAGTAATATTTTTACTAAACTTGTTTTTTTACCTATAGTGCACAGTTAGACACTTGCAGCAAGAGAGATTCACGCAAGACAGGGCTTATAAAATATGTAATCATTAATATTTTAGCTTTAATTTTAATTTAATACCGGGCATGTGTTGGTTTATTTAAAATGTATGTATGAAAATATTCAATTTTCTATATAAAAATATATTTGTAAACAAAACTGGTGTCTTGATATTATTATTCAATTACTTGTGTGAAACCAAACTTTTGTCATATTAATTAAATAAATTTGTGCGGAAATTATATGCAATAAATTTGTACGATCCGCTATTTTTTCTGTTAAAATTATTTATTTTGTGCAATCCAGATAATTAAAAGAGAAGGTTGTAATTTGTAAATAAAACAATGTAATTTATTGCTGGTTATTAATTTTGTCATGAAAAGTTTTATTGAAATATACATTTGATAAAATATTCGCTTACAAATACTACTATCCACAGTAATACATTGTGTAGTGTAAAAAATGTGAGTATTCTTAAAATACACATCGAAAGGCCTCCGGTTCGAGTCTTATCAAGTTGTTTTTAAAACGGGCGTTTTATAATTTTGTTCGTTTTATAAATACTACATATTACTATTATTAGGCTAATATACTAGTTAAAAATTGGCAAATACTTAAATTAATCAATAAATAACACATTTCAGCTCACTGGGAAATGGTTTAAACAGCCATTATAATAAAGTGTCAAAATTAATTTACACATTGTATGTAGTATGTGTATTTATATTGTTTAGACTTGGCATGAATCAG
>JAGJTL010005648.1:3266962-3277441 GCA_022063505.1 Calosoma granatense | reverse complement strand
AAAAAAATAAAACAGAGACTGTTCACTCTAACAGTTTGTTCACGTTAACAAGAGGCTAATTTGATGCTTAAAACAATATGATTCTATTGTACAAGTACTATATGTTACGCATATAAATACCTGTTTATTATGTGAACAGCTTTTTTTCTCAGTTCATTTAGTGATTTGTACGTTACAATCAACTCACTTTCTTCTGATTATGCTATTTGTTCACGTTATCGAAAATCGGTTTGCTCACGTTATACGGCCGTCAATGTTATGAAAATGATTGTTCACGTTAGCCCGAACTGCCGTTACCCGGTGTTCACGGTATCGAACGTCTACTGTATAACGAATAATGTTTGAGGAATATTATATACATATAATTGATAAATTCACTTCATATTCCACACTATTTAATGATTGCGGGTGCTATATCGTAACAATACAAATTCAGTGAAACATTTCATTAGATAGTAAGAACCAAAATAAAACTGTATCCTTAAAAATGAATCCCAATAACCATAGCGAGCGTGCAGTAATGCACTGTATTGTTTGTATATAGATATGTATAAAAACTTGACATAATTTATTAATAGGCAAAATGGAACCGTTCACAGCGCTGGGGGGGAAGGGGGAGACCATTAATAAATAGTAGTGGGCGGTATTCCGATAAATTTGTAATGATGTTGTTAGCGGAAAAGATAAGAGATTCATTCATTCATGTTAATTTGTATTGTTATGGTTACGATGTATTTCATATTCTGAATTCTGCTGTGTTTTACGCTGGTGTCAAACGGTCACTTTTCTCGTCAAATCATGCGTGTTTATATTATTTTACAAAATGTATTTATGTGTAAATAAACAGCAATGCAAATATACATTTCTGAATACATCTCGTGTGGTTTTATGCATTGACTAGCTGGCATAATCTGGAATAATCCACTGTTCATGTCAGATTACTATATTTATGAACATAAAGTATATAAAGTAGGCACTGCATACACCCCCCTCCCCCGCAATAAACTAATCACTGTCAAGTAAAAAGTCCGAAATATAAGGCGTGAACGAATTAGAAGCGATACGTTTTATTCTGAATTTGTATTTCTTAGAAAGAATTATGTATTTAAAAATATAATATATTGTGATATGCATTTAATTTACTGTATATACAAATTTTACCGCAAATATTATTACATTACATACTTCTAAAGAATAATTAATTTTTTATTATACACAGTATTATCGTGTTTTGCTTCTAAATGAACGTCTCACAGAAGCTGTATCTATTCCTCTTTCACTCAGTTATCAGATGAATTAAAATATAATCTGGTGTGGTCACCACTCGACTTCCTTACATACATACATACATGCATACACAGACATTATTATAAAACTAGTCAAAACGTGTATTTCCATTAAAATCTCACAATTTATTTTCTTTTACTGTGTATAAGAAAGCAAATACTGTTTAATTGTATACTTACATCATTGAGTACGGTACAATCGTAGCTGGGTTGATAACGTTCCTGTTCGGATAACGGTCGTTTCATAATTTTCTCTCGATCCTGTTTGTGTTTGCGGTCGGCTCCCTTCAGTTTGAATACTTTGATTTGACATGCGGCCGCGTGCAGGCGTTTCGGTGGATTCACCGAGTCACCGTTCAGGTATGTCTCCACTTGTATACGGAACGGTACGCCCTTCTCACCGCCGTGTTTCTTCGGTGTAAACTCAGTGCTAATGCAATTGACCTGTTTCATTGTGGTAATAATTCAAATTAGAGTTTTATTCCATATGTGCAAATAATACAAACTAACATATATTTATATTATTCATCTTTTGAAATGCGTGTACAGTAGAACTTCGATTATCCAGACTAAATGAAGCTTAGGATGTCCGGATAATCAAGAAGAGAAAAAGACATCTAGTATGAATATTTTTTATTGAAATATATAACATCGCATAATGTTACTTGTAGAAAATTATTGTTTCGTGAGAAATTCAATAATTATTGATTATGATATGTTATAAATTTGTATAATCCGTTATTTTTTGATCTGCTAAATTTATTTGTTTAGTACAATACGGATAATCAAGTATCTGGATAATAGAAAATGCGGATAATTGAGGTTCTACTGTATTATAGTTCATTTTTTAATGATGAAGAACGTTTCAAATTTCACACACTAAAAAGCAGCTCTGTGATTGGCTACTCGCAGGTCGGTTTTACACTGCTCTAATAACAGTTCGAACGACCTACTGTATCTAACGTAAATAACTTGGTTTTATTACAAAAAAATTATTTAGAAAAAATTTTAATATGTTTACCCTACAGAACATAACTGTTTTTCAAAATTTAAATATATTTGGGGGTTTGCATATTCAATTAAATTCAGTACAATTCAAATCTGCCGCCAATTAAATATCCCGCTAACATGTTCTATTGTGAAACAGACTTTTGTAGTTACTCATCATTAAAACATGAAATATAGAGTAATTCACTCCAGTGTTAGATTCTCTCGTATAGTCCGGATAATCAAACTGTCTGGTTAATCGAAGGTTCTAACGTATTGTCAACAATTATACTTTTTTCTACAGCATATACAGTGGAATCCGCCTATAATGAACTCGCTTATAATGGACACTGTTATAATGTACCCATTTTAAAAGACCCAGTTCAAACACGTGTAAAAACCTCGGTTAAATTGAACTCGATTATAATAAACTTTCGTGTATAATGAACCAAAATTCGTTATTTTGTCCATTATAAGCGGAGCGATTAGAGACTTTCCCGACACTATTATTTTTCTGATGAGATGAACCCCGACTATAATGGGACGATTTTACTTGGTCCCCTGAAGTCCATTATAAGCGGGTTATATTGTACTTACTTTGATATATACTCCCACTTCCTTCGTTGGGTCCCAGAGGAAGTGTACAGCGTTCAGTTGATTCGGCGGCTGCGTGACTTCACACAGACCGTATGATAGTGGTACATCTACTTCAATGATACGGTCACCAGGTCGTGAACTCTGCCATAAGGACATCTGTTCCTTCTCCATATACTGCAGACGACGTTCGTAGAAACAGATGCGAATCACACTCTAAAACAGAACGAATATAAAACATTAGTATCATTTTTCATTCAGAACCGACAAGAATATTTAGGAGCGCGCGAGCGACAAACATGCAGACACATGTTATTTCGGGGGTAAAAATTTTTGAAATTAAAAGATGCTACACACATCGTACCAAACACTAGAGCTCTTCGACAGGAGGTCGATGAGCTAAAAACTAGCTATATATTTTATAGTATAGTTTCATTGCAATATCACCTATAAATTTAGTAAATTAAATTGTATTTTGGTATAATTTAATTTAAAAGGAACAGCAGATATTTTAAAAGATTATAGTACGGATATTTCTGAGTAAAAAAGTTCATATAAACATGTGTTCAATTCACAATAGATACGGAGATACAGCCGTTTGAAATTGAGATTCTAAAATAAATTGTGAATTTCACAATATGTTCATACACAGTTGTGAACAAAACACAACTGTATTATTTACAGGAAATGTACTTTCTAATGTACATAGAAAACCAGTTTAAGTCATATTTTTACATAATTCACTGCAAATTATAATTTAACTGCGTATACAAACTGTCCCTTATAACAGGTTAATAATTGCTTCTTTATTTAAAGATTCTTTGAGTCTCTTATGGTCCGTTTACAAAAGGATACTGGTATATTTTACAAAGTGAACTTATTGTGATTATGTTTTACCTTCAGAATGCGTCCCCTGTAATTCGACAGGTCGCCCAACTTCTTGAGTTTGATTTCATAACTTTGTCCCTGGTTCAGGTACGTGAGGGTGTCTTCGTTCACTTTGGTGGCGATGCTGGTCGCGGCTGCGAGTACATACTGGAAGCGACTGTCCTCCGACAGATCGCTGGAGGTGACGACATTCCTATGTCCGTCTTGCGATGTATCAATAATGCCACCTACAATATCAACAATGAATCACTCACTCTCCATCTTACATATATATTGCTAAATAAATTCATATTTTTTCCCGCACAAGAAATTAAATAAATGTGTATTATTTTAAACATATATTGCATAGTAAATTCATGATTTTTCCCACAGAGAAAATTAGATAAATGCGTGTTATTTTAAACGAGTAGCAGTAGTTGTATATGTTGTAGTCTCATTGTGAAACACATCGTTTCATGATCAGCCGAGGCACAGAATGTATTGAAACTTTCTCATCACGAATAATCAACGAATATCTTGTCCTACCCTACCCTAATGATATTATATGTGTTTTATACACCACACACCCTACCCCTTGCCCACCATCCCCATAACGAATATAATATCCCACCTTACACTTGTGACATTTCATTAAAAGTCTGGATCGATTGTGTAAAATGATGATTCTAGCCTAATTCATGATCTACCTAGCTCAGCCTAGGCTGATTGTGAGACGACGTATTTCACAATAAGACTAGGACATATTAATAATACAACGATGATTGAATAATATTTTAATGCATTATTAAAGACTTTCGACTGCTATTTACAAGACGCTACTAAGAGCTACTAAGTGCTATTAAATTATTCTATTAAAATTGACACTTTTGCTATAGTAATGCTACCAAAAATATACAAGTTTCTTTAGTAATAATGTGAATATTAGTAGTAACATTTAGTAGCTGTTAGTAGTCATATTAATTGCTATTCACGGGACGATACTAACAACGCTAAGCTACTCAATTTTTCTACTAAAACGGACGTTGTTACTATGCAATGCTATAAAAACAATTTTGAAAGGCAAGAGTATAAAATTTAGTAGAAAAATGTAGTAATGCTGATAGTATCAACATGTGAAAAACATTTAATATATAATTTACATGGAGTAATGAATGATGAATCAACGTAACCGCCAAATTTTTTTCTTCTAATTTTTTTTTCCAACGCAAATATGCGGAGCTTGTCTGCTACGTATATACATAAATATATACATACAAGTAAATATTAATAGCACAATTCCTCACAAACTATTTAAGCTTGCGACATCGGATGACGTCTAGGAAAGAACGTCACCAGCTGATCCAAATACAAGGCCCACTATTGCAAACTGTTTTAGCTCATCGACCTCCTGTCGAAGAGCTCTAAGTGTGTTCGGTACGATGTCTGTAGCATCATGCGATTTCAAAAATTTTTGCGCACAAATTCCGGACAGACCCACCCTGGATCACGAAATGACTATTACAACATATGTCCGTATGTATGTCGCTCGCTCGCTCGGTCGTACGAGATTTTTATTCCATTATCTCCTCCTAGACTATCTAACCGATTTGGATGAAATTTTGTTTACAGATACATATTATGGTCTAGTTGTACCAGGAATTTTTTGTTTTCGAAAATTCTTTTAGGCCTTGAGAAAAAAATATTTTCCAAATTTTTTTCAATTTTTATTTTTTTCCCTTTTATTTTCCAATAAATATTTTTTAAAATTTTATTAAACATGCATAACAAGATAACAAATTTTTCTATATTTTTATTTTTGAAAAATCACATAAGGATATAAAAGAACAAATATTAATAATATGAGTTTTTGACGTTTCTCTGTACAAAAGAAGATCAATGCATGGCCGACTAAGCTTTTTTTTGTCAACAAAAGAAAGTAAATGTTTTTGCAGATAATTACCTATTTTACCTTTATTATTTAATTTTTGGCCAACTATTTAGGATTTACAATGATAAAAGTATATTTCAGTAAATATTAATTTCTTGTAATTTATCCAAACTTAAATATACATTTGCCGGTGAGCTACAGGCATAGGTGTCTGTACCCAATCTAGTTTATACAAAAATTCAAACTTTTTGCTATGGTAATGCTATTGGAATACGTAGATTTACATTGTAAAAAATTCATTCAAAATTGTTCATTATTTCAGTTATTATCAACTTTTATATGCAGTTTGAAAAAAAGCATTCGACTGGTCATAACTTTAATATATCATTCTATTAAAAATAATATTTCGAACAGCCATAACTCAAAAATGTGATGTTTTTCGGATTACACCATCTTAATAAGTGATAAAAATGGCGCTCATTTAACCGACTTTCTATCTAAATAAATATTAACATTAGTGTGCCTCATATTTAGATCACGTTGTACAACAAATTTTGTTATTTTTACGCATAAACCACGGTTCATTAAGCAATTGTTTGACGTTTGCAAATAAAGGATAGAAAAAATACCACTTACCATTTTCAATTGGAGACTGTATGCCCGGATATGTGGTGCCCAACAAGTTTTGCAAGGTGGTGCTGATGGAATTCTGGTTGTTATTAGAATCTGGAAAATCACTAGCGCCACTGGTGGTGGTTTGTGTAACTACTAGATTAGCGCGTGCGCCCTTAGTGGTTCCAGTGTCATGTGACGTTGGCGATGGCGCCTCCTGTTTGAATACTGTCAAACTGGGTAACGATAGCAGAGCATCACTGTAGCATACAATAAAATACTGGTGTCATATTAAAATATCACTTGTGAATTTAGCGAAAATATAGCGTTATATATTTACTAATATTAGTTATAGTTCTTCAGAACAACGATTAAAATAATAAATGACTGTTGAAGATACATAAATATAAACGTTTAATTTGTACTTTTTTCAAGAAAAATGTATGATATTAACACGCAATGGTTTATGAATGTTAAAACAGATATTACTTATATCTTTTATAGATATATTTCAGACAACGGTATGAGAAAAAACAATATTTTGGTAAAACATTCTATTGTGCATTGTAAACTAACCTATAAAAAATCACTTTGAAAATATGACAGTTGACAGAAACTCTTCGATATAACTTGAAAGTGTTTTAACTTGAAATATTTTTGCTACATTTACAAATATATATAAATGACATATTCAGTGTACAATTATAGTCGTTTTTTTTAAATCGCATGAGCGATTCAAAATTCGCGCGCTAGAGATCAGATCTGTGATTGGCTACACATAGGTCGGTTTTACACCACTCTAATAACAGTTCCGACCGCCATTATTCCTGTAACAGCTGTTTGGTGTGTACAGAGATGTTCTATATTTTCTTTTATTAAATCAATTCTTTTCAGTTTTTTTCTGTACAAAATTAATACATATTTTGGGGGTTTGCATACTTAATTCAGTACAATTCAAATCTGGCGTCAATTAAATATCCTTCTAACATTTTCTATTGGAAACCAGACTTTTGTATTTACTCTTCGAATTAAAAAACGGACTATATAGAATCTATTTAGAATATTTGGAATTAATCAATTTTCTTGTGAGTTTCTCGTCGTATCAGTTTATACAGATGTTCTGTGAACTACTATATCATTATCTACCAACGAAATATACATTCTTAAAGTATGAATAACACACGTACATTTCTGCTAATATCTTTCGACATTTTAATTTAGTGTCTGCGCATTAGTTCCCGTTGCGCAGATATACATTTACGCATGCGTCATGTTCTAAACTATCCCCACTCCAACTATACTGTTTATAATACACAAGCGTTATGAGAATAATTGTGAACTAAATCAGTATGACAAATATATTTATTTGTAAATGATGTATGTATGACTTACCTCACATTATATCCACCGTTGCCAAACTCCGTGCTCAGGTTGGTAAGTGTACCATTCAGTTCGGCGGTTAAATTATCTGTAATTTCATCCACTTGCCACGCTGTGATACGGTTACCTACAAATATATGAAACATAAATAATAATCACCCGAACAGTACACTTGTTCGTTGTTCCCAACCCGGAGCATTGCTTCGTACATTCAATAACTGCCGCATATCTCTCTGTACATACAAACTATACTTATCTTTACACTAAATAATTTCAGCAGGAGAAATAAAATTTGCTCGTTCTACGTACACAAAGAAATCGTAGCTACTGGTTTGATAACGACTCGTGTCCAAGGTCAAATAATTTAACTGATAAAGTTCAACAAGACATACAAGGCCTACTCTCTCAGCGTTGTGTATTAGTTGCAATAAGAGACAATATATGTAGAATATGGTTTTAATTACACGCTACAAATATGAACGCGTGGTACGTTTTAATTTGTAACTGCGTAGTGTTAATTAGTAATTAACATAATACTAGCGTAGTTACAGCATGTAATACACTGTTTTAATGGTTTAAAGATGGAGTTTAGTTTAATGTACAAAAATCAACCTTCAAATCTTGTAGCTAAATAAAATACTTATTCGTGAATAATTACAAATACATATTGAAACTGAGGCATAAACGTATTAGCAATAATTCCTTTATTTTTAACAAATTTTTAACAAAATAAGTCAAAAATTCCCGTAACACACATATATAAATTTTATCCCCGTTATTTTTTGAATGCTGTTTATAACATGAGCAAATACTAAAGTATTTCTGATACATTCTGCCAATGAATTAATGAAACATTACAAGAATTAATTGACTCTAGGTCAATTATTATTTGTCATCATAAATATGTCAAGCGGAATTATGAATACGTACATCCTAACCTATAAATATACAAGTAGATATTCGTACATGTCAAATAACCGAAAAATTCTATGTTGCTATTTTCAACATGACGATTACAAATTAAACCGTTATATTTTACAAGGACTAACAATGAACTCAGAAAGCTACAGAGGAAAACTCCATTCGCTTCATAAATTAGTTTAAGTACGTACGAGCACATTCTAATTCTTAAGCATATGTGCGCGCGCGCGTGTGTGTGCTTAATTGAAGAGGACTTTCAATGACATGACGACTGACGGCTGACGTCAGTGCACAATGTGAATCTTTAATTTGTATTGTGTTGATTAGGGAAGATGATTGTAACTATTTAAAACAATGGCAGAGGAATTCTCAGTAAACAGTATCGCGCGTCGGACATCTGCACATCCAGACACAATTACAAAGACACTCATTTCAACTTTTTTGTACAACTGTTTAATAATATATTTTCAACGAACACATCAGCGTCACTATGTACCCGGGTATTTTATTAATAATTACTTTGTTTTTTTTTCCAAACGGTCTGGAGTAAACAAGCTAATATGTATTGAAAATCTAAATTGATGTTCTGAATATCCTTATCGGTAGTATAGAATAGTATTTCAAAAATATTTGTATTTATTCATAAATATTTCATTAGTAGGATACACATCACTGTTTTTTCTAATAATTTATTTGTTCACGCAATATTATATCATTTAGAAAATATATCAAACATCCTATATATGATACTGGTTATGTATGGTACGGAAGGAAAAGCAAAACAATTTTGTTAAAACGTATGTTTTCATTTCAATTTAAACTAAAAAGAAACTAAGAAACAAAAACTTACTAGCAAGAATCATTTGACAAATGAAAATCACATTTTTTTGTAACACAAATGCATAATTGTTTACTTCCAAAACATTGAATTGTAAATAAAACAAAATGCAATCGACAGAAAGGGTTTAGAGTAACTGCACAGCGTAGTAGGCTATGCTAGATTAGATACAATTTAAATCCGCGGATCAACACAAACAATATCGAAGCGAAACTATGTTGCTCACCAGTTAAATATCATTAATGCTACTAGATTGATTAGATATTGTTTGTCGAAGTCTCGTGTTGCGCTCAGTTTAGCTTCGATATTGTTTCGTTTTGATGCGCGGATTTATGTTGAACCTCGTCCTAGAAACCTGGTATTAATCCATAGGTTACTTTGATTCCTTAATCTTGCAACATAAGTGCTTAAGATTCGTATTCTTTTATATATTATGACATTTAAATTGCTAAGAATTTTGCGACAGATGTGTTTTCTTGCGTATGTTTTTTTTCTTTATATTGAAACAGATCTAAATGCGAAGTATATTGTCAGTCCATCTTTGAAAGTCTCTTGATTTTAATTGGTTATATATTATGTACAATTAGAGAGCAGACATTATATATATATTACATTTATACATATCTTATCATAGATATACAATTAATGGACGTTAGAAATTTGTAAATTTTCCGGTACCAACAATTGAACGTCATTGTCGCGTTGTTTTTCAGTTCTGTCACGCCTACTTTATCTATATTTAATAAAAAAACTATACAAGGAACCAATAATGTGTCAACATCATTTGCATAACGATCATTTGTGTTTAATCTCATTCAGACATGGACACGTGTGCGAAACAATACTATTATTGCACACGTACGGAAAATTCAAGAATATGCTAATGTTCTTTATTAAGTTGCAAGTAAAATCAATGTATTTAACCTATACAAAGTGATCTGGAACTAAAATAAACTATGGGTCATATTATTACACTTTCCCTGCGCAATGAATCGCAAGAATCGTTCTTTATTCATATTTGCTTGTAATTTTGCACTATCTTCGTTTACTAAAAGATTTGTAAATGTTTGCATACGTCTCAAGTAGTACACGTTTTTGCCATATAT
>JAGJTL010005648.1:3228846-3252552 GCA_022063505.1 Calosoma granatense | reverse complement strand
TATATAGTATATTTTTAAAATTAGTCTAATTCGAAATTCAAATTTTATACTTATTACCTTTTATCCCGGCAGTAGCGAAATATGTTTATATGTTTCTAGAATGAAGTATATTTACTAAAACAATTTGTATTTTTCGGAAACTATAAAATATGTTAGAGTAAATGATTAAGACATATATTAAATACGACCGCTTTATCATGCAACTTTTGAAACGAATATATTTTATTTAAAATTTTGACAACATGTTTCTCGCCTACAATATTTTCTACATCTAATTCCTCAATGTTAGTAAATCCTACGTATATTATATTTAGTATTTCCATTATCGATTAAATAACTTATGAATAAATATTCAAAATAGTGACACAGCAAATTGTTGTACATATTTTTTCTTATCTAATTTAGATTGCCGAATTAATTTATACAGAATTGACATTTCAGACAACCCAGGTATTTTTTTAATATATAATAATTTTTGTTAGGAACAGCAAATAATTAGTAATATACAGCAGACATTCGATTAACGCGTTTTACGAGAGTCGTGTTATAGGAAATCGTGTTATACGAGAATTTTCCTTTCGTATAACACGTATATTATAAATAACATGTTTTATAAAATTTTATAAACGTGGAATTCTCGCATTTTGTTATATTGCGCGTTGTACGAGAATCGCGTTATATGAAAAAATTGTAATATTTTTAGCGCGTTACAGGAATTTGCGTTATACGGGAGTCTACTGTATTTTCTTGTTCGTGTTTCAAACAGATTTCCGCGATCGAAGTTGCCTAGTTTTGAATCAAAACGAACAATATCTAAACAGTGCTTCATTGTTTAGCTAGTAAATAAATATTAATGATACAAAACACATGTAATATTGTTTGTTTTGATATTTAAGTTGAACCAATATAGAATTAATGCGAGTTCTGTTAAAATAAAATTGTTTACATTTTTACTACTTTTATTAAACTTAGATATAAATGCAATGATTACTATATATTCACAGGTCGATACTACAAAATTTTACTACAAAAATTAAGATTATAATTTTTAATTAATAAAGTTCTATTGCTTTACTATAAGCTTTAATATCAATATTTTATGGATAAAAAATTCCTATACAATATTAGTTATGAACATATAATTAACACTATGATTCATAAATATATAGAACATTAAACAATGATTCATGCTGAGAAACACGTATCTACAGGTGTAGGAGTTAATTGAGAAATTAATTGTTTAAGAATTCAATTGAAACATGCTATTTCTGCTATCGCTGTTATTTTTCAATACAAGATTATTGTTCATTATTGAATCAGCGGTACTATGTTTATAATTATTAAAAAAAAACAACATTTTATTTTGCATTATAATTCAATAACCGTATCTATATCACTTCATCAGTGACGTAGTCAGCATATGCGGCAATAATCATATTTTATATTGTAAATATTTTAAAATTTTATTCGAGAGAAAAGGCATGATCATTGAGACGGTTACAGAATAAAATGTGCCCTTTGAAAATATTCAGACTACGCCACTGCACTTTGAGTATATATCGACGATACATATATTCATAATTCTCCGTTTGTATACATTTTGTCAAGTAAATTGAAACGCACTTTGACGTCATATAAAGTTTAGTAACTACGTAGTTTACTTATTGAAAATGTATATTCACATTTTCCAATAAACATTTTATATTTCAGCACTGTACTTAGGTATCCAGGTTCGTATTATGGCGATATCTAGTGTATATATCCGTTTAGAACAGAAATATCGACGAAAGTGTATATATATATATACAACTGAATTAAAACAATAATAATAATGATTATTAAGAAAAATGTTTATTTTCTGAAGCAATAATGTACCCTATTACGGGCCTGCAGTGGCCGTGTCACATGTGAGACATATATAAAATAGTATTGATTTATAATAAATTACTTTTATATTATATACTCAGTTCTATACATACATATATGTAGGTTAAAAAAAATGTTTGTAGCAACGAATGCTCAGCTTGCTAGATTTGTATACCTCCATATGACTCACACAAATATCAGTGTACATTTCAATATTGTATGTTTATAATTCCATATCAAGGTTTATATTGTATCTGTTATCAAATGTTTTAAAACAAAACATTGAATGACTCACCCGCTATGATTACAGGCTATGAGTAATAGTACTTTTTGTTTTATTGCATTTCAGATGAATACCAATTTTGCAAAACTACAATACATGATAAAATCAAACATAAGAATGTACCATCTAGAATTGCCGCGCAAAATTTGAAAGCTAGTCCCAAGGATGAGGTGGAAATGCTCGATGACAATGTACCATTAGCAGTACCTGGATTGGATTTAGGCAGAATGACAAATGGCACATCAAATGATGGTTCGGAAACTAAATGGAATAGAAGTGAGGCTTCGACAGCGGAAATAGATAAAATACAGGGGGGTTTCTTTGAGCCGAAACCAGGAATCGACACGGTAAATGCAGTGACGAATATGACAGAACTTGATGAAGTTACCCAACCAAAAGATGACGACAATATAACAATAACAGAAGAACAAATAAAAGATGCGACGAATACAGAATCAGCAGAACATGATATGAAAGAATCCAAAGACGAAACGCAGCTAGATAAAACTGAAGACAAAGACAATGTCGATACAAAAGAAAATGAAGAATTAGCTACTGCTAAGGAGAACGTGGAAAGTAACATAGTCGAAGAAGATAAAGGAATAAATGAAATTCAAGTAGAAGAAATTAAAAAGGACAACGATGTATCTGAAAATATAGAAAAGGATGTAGTTACCAAAGACAGTATAGAAATTCCAAATGAAGACGTAAAGGATGAAGAAAAAGAAGAAACAGACAAGGAAGTAATTACTGCACACGATGGACGTGAAGAAGAAGTAACAAGTATAGCGAATGGAGCTGAAGAAAATAAGGGTAATGAAGAAAATCTTGATAACAGTGAAGAAAAAGAACATTTATCAACAATGAACGAAAATACTGTTGATATAAAAAAAAATAAAAATATAGCTGAATTAAATAAAGCAGAGAAGAAGGAAAATGGTGATAAAGAAGAAAGTAAAAATGTTGAAAAAGTAAGCAAAATTATTCCATCGGCCGAACAAGAAACAACTCCAGGAAACGAAGGTACGGATGGTGAGACTAAAACTGATGAATTAAAACAAGTATCAGATAGCAATATAGATACTGTTGTTGAATTGAAAGAGGCAAGTCCAATGAACAAATCCCAAGATTCAGAAATGGAAAATGTAGCAGATTTGAAGAATGAAGGGACAGATAACAAATTGGAAACTACTGACGAACAAGATGAACTTAGTGATAGTAATGATGTGGTAACACAAGAAAAGGAACAAGAAATACCATCAGTGGATAAAGTACAAAGTCCAGTGGATGAAAATACTGGTAATAGTTCTTCACTTGAAGATAAAGATTTATCGGCAAATGAAACAAAAGTGGAAGATTCTTCGGAAACTAAAGTACTTGATGAAAACCTTGAAAACGTACAGGATAAATCTATGAAAAATGAATCACACACTGTATTAGAAAAAGACATAATAAATAACAAGGATACAGAAAAAGAATTAGACTCTCAAGGAAGAGATGCTATTCATACTGATGGAGTTACAGAAGTAACTTCTTCGATGGAAAAGGATAAACACCCAGAGGAGCATGATGTTCAAAAACTGGCCATACCTGAAATATCAACTACAGTTGCTACGCCTACACCTAGTGAAGATGGCAGCACATCCGCTGATAATATACCAAAGGAATTAGAAGAAAACCCTACAAGTGATGGTAAATTTACAGAAGAAGAAATCAAGGCTGCTACGAAATTGCAATCATTGTGGCGAGGATATAGTTTACGTAAAATACGAAATGCAGGTACAGTTGACAATGAACAAATGAATGGAGAAAAATCTGACGATCTACATAAATTAACAACTGCTGCAACGGTAATACAATCATTATGGCGTGGTTACAATGTTCGGAAAGCCAATCATTTAAAATCTGTTGCTGATATTGAACCTGGCAATGAGGAAACACCTACTGTAGATACAGCAAACATCACTGATGAACAAAATATTGCTGCTACCAAAATACAATCTTCTTGGCGAGGCTACAACGTCCGTAAAAAGAGAAATATTGACATGAATGATATGGAGAAAGATACTGAACCTGAAAATACTAGCAAAGATGACATACCTACTGTAGATACAGCAAACATACCTGCAGAACAAAATATTGCTGCTACGAAAATACAATCTTCTTGGCGAGGCTATAACGTCCGTAAAAAGAGACATATTGACATGAATGAAACAGAAAATGCATCTGATGAAGAACAAAATAAAACACATAGGGATGAAAAGTCGGTTGAACAAGGAGATAAACCAGAAGAAGAAGAAATTGCTAAAGAAATCATGGCAGCGACTGTTATACAAGCTTTGTGGAGAGGATACATAATACGAAAGTCTAGAAATCTGGGACGGGCAAATGAATCTAAAAATGATGCTGATGCCATCAATATTGGTAAACTAAATCTTGCTGCAGCTAAAATACAATCACTATGGCGTGGTTATAATTACAGAAAGGCTCAGAATTTGAGCACAGCTGTTGCTGAAAATGAAATACCTATAAACTTAACAAAAGCTACAGCAGTTGATTCTCAATTAGAAACTGAGAATAAAACTGATACAACTGTAGTAGAATCTGACAAAGATGAAAAAATTGAATCAGAATTACAAGCTGAAAAAGCACCAGTAGTAGAAACTGAAAAAACAACTGAAAAGGGATTAGAAAATACGGTTCAACCATCTGATACTGAAGTAAATGCTAAACAAGAAACTGAAGCAGTTGAACCGGAAATAGAAGCTGAAAAGACAACTAAGGTCGAATCTGGTAATACTGCTGAACATACTGATTCTGAAGCAAACATTGCAGAAGTAATTGCATTAACTAAATCGGATACAGAAGATGAAAAGACAGCAAAAGCAAGTGAACATATAGCAGGAGATGATGGTATTTCTAAAACAGATGCAGATATGCCTAATGTAGAAAATGAAACAACTGAATCAGAAAAAACTTCTGAGGAAAATATTGAAGCAACAATACATACTGATGAACCTGAAAGTGAAATCAAATCAGAAGAAGTTGCTGAAAAAGCTGAATCTATTGATAACGAAAATGAAGCTAAAAGTGAAGAGAAATCGGAAAAAGTTACTGAAAATCATGAACCTATTGTTAAAATAAAAGAAATCAATAAGACAGATGAAACTGAAGGTGAAGTAAAATCACAACAAGTTGCTGAAACAGTTGAATCTGTTGTCAAAGCAGAAGAAATTGATAAGATAGATAAGGCAGAAAGTGAAGATAAAACGGAAGATGCTGAAACAGCTGAACCTGTTGTTAAAACAGATGAAGCTGAAATAAAACCGGAAGAACTCGCTGAAAAAGCTGAACCCGTTGTCAAAGAAGATGAAATCGTTAAAACAGATGAAGCTGAAAGTGAAATAAAATCAAAAGTTGCTAAAAAACCTGTTGTTAAAGAAGAACAGATCGTTGAAACTACTGAACCGGAAGTAAAATCGGAAGAAGTTGCTGAAAATCCTGAATCAGTTATCAAAGCAGAAGATATCGTTAAGACAGATGAAACTGACGATGAAGTGAAATCAGAAGAAGTTGCTGAAACAGTTGAACCTGTTGTTAAATCAGATGAAGCTGAGGGAAAATTAGAAGATCTTGCTGAGAAAGCTGAACCTGTTGTCAAAACAGAAGACATCGATAAGGCTAATGAAACTGAAGACGAAGCAATATCAGAAGTTACTGAAAAAGTTGAACCTGCTGGCAAAGAAGAAGACATTAAGATAGCTCGAGGTGAAGTAAAATCAAAAGAAGTTGCTGAAATAGCTGAACCTGTTGTTAAAAATGAAGAAATCGTTACGACAGATGAAGCTAAAGTGGATGAAAAATTAGAAGAAAAACATGAACCTGATGCCAGCACAAAGGAAGAAATTGCTAAAATAGCTGAAGATGAAGGTCATAAAAAATCAGAAGAAGTTGCTGAAATAATTGAACATGTTGAACATGAACCTGTTGTCAAAACAGATGAATGTGAAGTAAAATCAGAAAAAGTTGCTGAAACAGCTGAAGCCATCGTTAAAACGGAAGAAACTGTTGAAACAACTGAAACGGAAGATGAATCAAAGTCAGAAGAAATATCTAAAAGAGCTGAAATTGAAAATGAAGTAAAGTCAGAAGTAATAACTGAATCAGCTGAACCTACTGAAGATGCTGAATCTGATATAAAATCAAAAGATGTAACTGAAACAACTGAAAATGATGTAAAACCTGAAGAAATCAATGAACCTGAAATTAAAGATAAACAAATCGCTGATAAAGTTGAACCTCCTGTTGCAGATGAAGAAACCCCTGAAACAGTTGAATCTTCAGTTTCAGATAAAGAAACGCCTGAAATGATCAGTTCTTTAGTTACAGCTGATTCAGTGGCTGTGAAACCTGAAGAAAACACGGACATAGCTGAACCTGAAGTAAAAACTGAAGAATTCAGTGAAACATCTGAACCTGAAACGAAAGTTGAAGACACTGCAGCGTCAGATGAAACTGATAAGACAGTTGACTCTGAAATAGATGCTGAAAGAAGTGAGGAATTGCATGAAGCCAGAAGTACTCCAGTATCAGAAAATATTACACAATTATTAGCTGAAAAGGTAGAAGGTAGTCCAACTCAAACAGAAAATGACAAAGACCCCTTGGAAAAAACAGAATTGCAATCTGACAAGAAAGTTGATTCTTCAAATGGCGAAATCAAAGAGATTGAAAAAACAAATGTTATAGATGAAAAAGAGACCGGAAATACTGACTTAGATGAATCTAAAACAGTATCTGAGAGCGAAAAACATTCTGAAACTAATGATGTTGAGAACGAAAAACTTGCCGAAACGTCAACTATAGTTCCTGGATCAGAAAGTAACACTTCAGATACAGAAAATGTTGAAGCCAAAAATGCAAACGGTAGTGATAAAATTGAAGCAGATGATAACGTAGATATTAAACCTGATAGTAGCGACATATCAGCGGAAAGTCCAGAACATACAACTATTACGACACCGTCGGAAGAAGTAGTTGAAGAACGTGCAACTACTTCCCCTGAAATTCAAGAAACTTCACTTAAAGATACAGCCAGTTCCGTAAGTAAAGAAGACACCATACCTGTACTTCAAAGTAAGGAAGAAGATAAGACTGAATCAGAAACTGCGTTATCAAAAGATGCTGATGAAAATGAAGAAACTGCAAGTAGAGTTGGTAATGACGAAGAATTGAAAGAGCCATCTACTTTAATTTCAGAAGATTCCACTGAAGAAAATTTAACCAAACTTAAGTCAACTGATGTTAAGGATGATGAAAATTTGGAAAGTTTGGATGGCAAGGTTAATGAAAAAACAGATAAATATGCGAACAATGCACTTGATACAACTGAAATACAAGATTCTAAAAATACAGAAGTAGATGAAAATAAAGAAATAGACACTCATGAAAATGTGACGTTGAGCTCTCACCTTGTAGATGAAACACAAGCAGCAGATGATCAAATAAAAGAAGCAGATATAAAGAAAGAATCAGTTGAAACTGTTGACGCTAGTCCAGAGACAAATATTGATTCAAGTCCATTAAACAAAGAAAATATTTCAAATGAAATGGAAATTTCAAATACTATAGCATTACATCACAGTTCAGAAGAACAAAAACTCCAGTCTGCAGAAACTAATGATAGTATTGCTGATACTAAAGATGCTAATCAAAGTGAAGAGAGTTCTAATGAAATTAACAGTGAAACAGAACCTGAACATGATAATAAATCTCTAGACAAAGAACAATCGCCAGTGCAAACAGATACAGCTCACATTGATACTCCTACTGAAGTTCAATCATCTGAAACAGCAAATGCTGGTACATCTGAAGTAGATCTTAAGGACAATGCTAATCAAGATATCTTAGAATCAACTGAGCAAGATGAGTCTAAGAAAAATGATGCAGCTACGAAAATACAGTCTACATGGCGAGGATACAATGTGAGAAAATCAAATATTTCTAATGTGAAAAATCCGGAAACAAAATTAGAAAATGAACCTGAGGAAAATGTGGAAAAATCTAAAGATGAAATAAGTAAGCAAACAGTGGATACAGCCGAGAAAACTAATGAGGATTTGGAAATTATAAAAGAAAGTGGTGATGTTACAAATAAGGATGGAACTGAGTCTGCTGCGGACAAAGTTACTGATGAATCTAAAGAAGAAGGTACGAAAATAATTGAACCAATTGTTGAACAAATGGAGCACTCTACAGAAAATTCAGAAATGACAAAGGAAGTTGAAACTACCGAAATAAATAATGGAGAAACGTTAGGAGATTCGAGTAAAACAGATGAACATCAGTCAGAAACTACAGTTACTAATGAAGCCGTTCCAATAAATACAGAAGATGACAATAAACAAGATAAACATGAAATAAGCGAGAACAAAGAAGATATTAGCTCCACTGGCCCAACTGACAAAATAGAACAAGAGGAAGTATCTGACAAATCGGAAGAGAGTTCTCCTAATAATACTGATAAAGTACCAGAGAATCTTGAAGAATCTAAAAAAGTACAAGATGATTTAGAACATGTTCCTTCTACTCTTGATAATGTTGAACCAAATATTCTGAAATCTGAAACAACAAACCTAGAAACTGATACGAAACTAAAAGAAGAAACTGACACCAGTTCTGAAATAACTGATACAGCTGATTCCAGGGCCGACGATCACAAGGAGACGTATCAAGAGAGTGAAGCATCCACTGTTGATATTCGAGATGTGGAAGATTGTCTAAAAAGTCCAGTACACACGGGGGAAGGTAATGATTTAGAACTCAGTATCCATGAGGATGGAGAAAAGTTAAATGATTCATCTGATATGAAGAATTTACTTGATACCGAGAATCGAGTTAAATTTTACGTAGGTCCTAATGAATCAAATGAAATACAAATTGTAGATAAAGAAACGGAAAAACATGATGATAAAACAGCAGAAAATTCTGATAAATTGCGTATAGATGAAGCAACTGATGAAAATTATAGTAAAATGCATAAAAGTGTTACTAGTGTGTTACTATCGACTTTGAATGATGATGCAGAAGAACTTGAAAAGGGTGAGCCTAGCAAAGAAACAAGTGATCATGACACATGTATCGTAGCTGGTGAAAATAAAGATAAGGAAGATAATGACGAAGAAGAAACTGTGCAAGATACAGTTGAGAATAGTGATGTAGCTGCAACTAATCACTCTCTTGATGGAAAAGATACTGCACAAGCAGATGAGGAACACCAAGATAATGATTCAAATATTATTGCAAATTCCAATGAACCAAATGAAGATGCAAAAACTGAAAATATTAATGAACCTGAAGAAAATCAAAATCAACATACAATAGATAAGACCTTAGAAAATAATAATGCAACGTCTCATGAAAATATTTCTACAGACAAAAATGAAAAATTAGACGATAACAAAGATAAGGAAAAATTGGCAATTATTATAGAAAACTTTGACAAAGCTCTCTTAGAAAATGAAGAGGAAAAACAAGTAACACATCACATACACGCAGATGTAGATAATGTTACAGATGAGAGTGTAACTCATAAGGATGATACTGAAGATACACCGGCTTTAGTTACTAAAGCTGAAACTGTATCTGCAATTCCTGCAAGGCTTGAAAATACAGATGAACTAAACAAAACAATTGATACAGTTGTTGACAGTAATACTGCTAATGAAAGTACGTCACATTCTGATACAACTGTAGATCAACATATGGTTAATTCTGAAAATAAATCTGATTCAGTACAAAACAAAGATCTGTCTCCTAGGAATCTTCACGAAGACTCAACTTCTGTATCTGAAACAAATAGTAGCAAAACTATTGAACCTACACAAGATACAGCTGAAAGCACAGGTATTAGTGAATTACAATGTGACAAGAAACTTGATTCTACAAGTGCCGAAGACAAAGAAATTGAGGATACAAATTCTGAAGATAATATCAAGGAAAATACACTATTAGATGATTCTAAAACTGTATCTGAGAGCGAAAAACATTCTGAAACTAATGATGTTGATAAAGAAATCCTTGCTGAAGCGTCAGTTGTAGTTCCTGAATCAGAAAGTAATACTTTAGATAGCAAAAATGTTGAGACAGAAAATGCAGATAGTAGTTATAAAATTGAAGCAAGTGATAAAGTAGATATTAACCCTGATAACGGCGAAATATCAGCGGGAAGTAGAGAACATACAAGTATTACAACTCCATCGGAAGAAGTTGAAGAACATGCAACTACATCCGCTGGAGTTCAAGAAATTTTACTTAAAGATTCAGCCAGTTCCGTAAGTAAAGAAGAAATTATACCTGCACTACAAAATGATGTAAAACAACATGAAAATATAGAAAGTGATGCAACACCGACACATACACTTGCTAATACTGCTGATACAGATATACATACTTCACATAAACCAGAATCTATATCTTCTCAGGCTAACAGTGCTGAGTGTACACAAGGTGAAGATAATATTAAAGATGAACATCAGGGTGAAGAAATACATGAAGCACCACATACTCCTGTTAGTGCAACAACTGCAGATACACATACAGAAATGCCACACGAATCAGAAGATAAATCACCTTCGCTTGTCAATGACGAAGACAAACATAGTGTAGATGAAGTTGATAATGATGTGAAAAATGTAGAATCAGATGAAATTACACAAACACCTGTAGCTACAACAGCTGGAGATATGCCACGTGAATCAGAAAGCAAATTACCTACCAGCGTTCATGACGAAAATCACGGTGCAAGTGAAGTTAAAAATATAGAATTAGAAGACACGCATACTCCTGCTGTTAATAATAAAAATGAAGAAGTGAATGATGCTACTCCGATAGAAGCACAATCCAGTGCAGAAGAAAATAAATCAACGCTTACTGGTGAAGAAACTGAAGATGACGGAACGAAAATTACTAACGCAGAGAAATTGGAAACTATTACAGAAACTACAAATGCCAACGAAAATGGTAACGATAAAATGAAACAAACTGATATTAAAGATACAGATAATGAGAAGCAAAATGTAGAAAAATTGGAGAACACAGAGGATACTAGCAGTAGCAATGAAAGTAAATCATTTATTAGTGATAATGACGAAAATCACGGTGAAAGTGGGGTTAAAAATATAGAATTAGAAGACACGCACACTCTTGTTGTTACTAAAACTGAAGATATTCAAACAAAACTTTCTAAAGACAATACTGATAACCGTATTGAAGAAAATGAACCAGAAAAATTAGATGAAACAGCAAATACTACTATTATTCCTACTGCTGAAGATAAAGACAACGAACAAATGGAACATTCGACAGATAACTTAAACGACACTAAGAACACAGAAGAAAATAAGTTAGACAGTAGCGAAGAAACTTCAAGTGATAGTAAAAACAGTGACGAAGAACTAGCACACCATGATAAAGAAAATATAATAACGGATACAACTGCAGATAAAAATAAAGAAGAAAATATACATACAGACAGTACAATTGAATTAAAACAAAATGAAGAAAATAATTTAGAAATAAATGATATGAAAGAAGAGAATAAAATTGATGAAATTATGATAAAACATATTGAATCTCAAATAGAACAAGATATAACAGATGACAAGGAAACAAAACATCAAGCACTCGTATTGGAGGGTACAACGACAACTGCAGAGCAGCATGAGGTAGCTTTAGGAAAAGAAGGTAATTCTAATGTAACAAAACATAATCAAGGGACCGTATTGGAGGATACAACGACAAATGACGAGCAGCATAAGGCACATTTAGAAAAAGAAGGTAATTCGCCTGAAGATAACGGAAAAACAATTGACAATATAACAGAAAAAGGTAAATATACTATTAAATAATAAATAAATACGTACTCTTATTTACACAACAACATTTCATTTAAAATTCATTTCAAACATAATAAACATGGATTGTTTGTTTAATAATTATGTATTTACTTTATAAAAAGTATCAAGAAATCTACTTCAAAGTGAAAAATATTTTGTCAAATTCAACAAATTATGTAACGTTTTAAATATGACAAATTTGAAGAAAAATATTCATTATTTTTAAAATTATTATTATTTTTCTAAATGTAATTATATTTATTTCAAGAAACATAGGATAAATTTTCTCTAGGACATTTAAAACAAATTCTTATTAATAGCACGTATATTCAGTGCTTTTTGTAAGAAAAAAATGTGTCGGAACTCACAACTTGTTAATGTTTTATTTAAAAAATTATATATTCAGTTCTTAACATAAATTTATCGTATTTAAGACAAATGTTCATAGCAAATTCCAAAGTGTTGTCCAATTCTCGGCCGACAAATCTCAGTGAAACTAAACTCTGTCGAAAAAAGGTGCCAGAACGCCGTTCCGGTGCCTTGTATGACAAAAAAGCATTGCGTATATAGTTGTTTTTTGACGACAGTCTTTATCAAAACTTACATCCCCATCCCACATCGGTATACAAAGTATATCACCATGGCAATCAAGATTGATTTTAATTGAAAGTACCGCTCACAAGTTATTGATTTTACATACATATTATATACAAAACTACATACATACCTGCAATAATACACTTGTCAAACACGGCACTTGTTTATTTTTCCGCTAAATAAATGAATGATCACTTTTCCAGACAAGGCAGCCGTGATTATTCAATCAACATGGAAAGGATACAACCTCCGGCGTACACTACACGAAGACAACGAGGTAAAGAACAAAACTATTTAACCATTGTTGTTCATCTGTCATCATTACCATCATAGCATACTATCATTTATTCATTGTAAACAAAACATTTATATATATAAGTATATATGTGTGTGAGTCAATAAAATGCATACAAATCAACTTCAAAATATGTTTATTTTGTCAGCTTGGAAGTAAATAAGTTAATACTGTCACGTGGTTGACATTATTGGTTATTTAAACAAGATTAACACGTACCGATAAACTAGTATTACATTTATCATGTGTTGGAAACACAAATATTAAAGATTAAATCATTTCTAGCTCGGCATTTTGCAAAGACCAGCAGAGTGCGACGAACTCCAAGGTCAAACGAATGTTGCTGAAGATGCAGACAGGATTTCGCAGGCTGCTACCACAATACAAGCAGGTGCCCGTGGATATCTAGTCAGGAAACGTAGACACTTGGCCAAACCTACAGAAATGCCATCAGAGAATGCTGACGGTGTAACTATCGACAAGTCAGACAGTGCTTCGGTAGCGTCACAGGTTACAGTGATTGAGAAACAAGCGAATACATTGGATACTTCACAATCATTGGGTTCTATGGAAAATATTAAGCACGAAGATGAAGAAGAGAATGATCCTACTCCGAAAGAAATACAATCCAGTGCAGAAGAAAGTACATCAACGATTACTAAAGATGCTGAAACAAATATAACTAATAAGTTGGATAATTCACAATCATTGAGTTCTATTGAAAATACTAAGCCTGAAGATGAAGAGAAGGGTGATGCTACTCCGAAAGAAACACAATCCAGTGCAGAAGAAAATGAATCAACGCTTACTAGTGAGGAAACTAAATATGATGAAACGAAAATCACCAACGCAGAAAAATTGGAAACTATTACGGAAACTACAAATACCAACGCAAATGGTAATGATAAAATGAAAGAAACTGATAATGAGAAACAAAATGTAGAAAAATTAGAGAGCTCAGAAGATACTAGTAGTAGCATTGAAAATAAATCCGTAGAGGAACATAGTAATAAAGAAGAAACTACAAATATTGATGATGAGAAAGAACTGGATGAAATAGATGCCCTTAATCTACGTTTGCGCAATTTAAATCGAACAAATGTCTATCAAATAGAAGAAGAAAAGGAACCCGATGATAAAGTTGAAGATCACAACGTGAAGGCTGATAGTCCGAAAGCAGTAAAAATTAATTTTGATCGAGCGCTTTCTGATTTACATGCACAGGCATCCAAATCATCAGATGATGATGCATCAGTTATAATTGCACCAAGCGTTACAGAAATAAGCAAACCTGCTGACAGCCATAAAGAACTTCAAACAGAAGACAAACACAGTCACGGAGAACCACACACAGAAGCTGAGAACAAAGAAGTTGCACATATTCTAGAAGAACCGAAACCAAATACAACTCCTAGACTATCAGTGAATCTAGATGACTTTGATAGTTCCAGATATGATCTAAAGGTAGATCATGCAACCGCCCGGTCGAAAAATACTAGTCCTGTGCATGAACTTACAAGTGCGGCATATAAAATCGGTGCAGCCATTGCAACGGACGATGAGACGATTGTAGATGCAATGGACGACAGTGCTAAAGATAAAAAGGGAGACAAGCCAGTTGAATATATACACATTCCTCTACAAGGGCCACTGCCAGAGAGAGTGGAAGAAAAACCAATAGAAAAAGTGACACTTAAAGCATCTCAACAACATGGAATATCAACTGGTGAGACGGAAGACAGTGGAGAATCACCTGAATATATTTACATACCTTTGAAAGAACCTGGAGCAGTTGACAAAGAAGAGGAAGAGAAAAGTACTACAGAAGCAAATGTAGAAAGTATGAAAGATTTGGAATATGTTAACAATCAGAAAGAAGACATGAAAAAGGAAGATACAATTCGACAATCTGTTACGGAAAATAAAGAAGACAATGAAGATAAAATAAAGGAAGATGTGCTTATTTCAGAGCAGCAAAAACATTTGGAAACTGAACCCGCTGAACAAAAACAAGACATGGCTGATGAACGAAATGATAAAGCGAGAGAATTAGAAGATAAAAAAGAAAATGAAGTACAACGTGAAAAACATGATGCATCAGAAAAAGAACATGTGGATGCGGAGAAAATAAATGAATCTTTAACGGGCAACGTAAAAGAAAAGGAATCTGATAATGAAACAGACCAAATTAGTGAAATTCCTGAATCAATGGATAAAACTTCAGAAGCGCTATCGTCCGGAGCTAAATCGACAGAACCGAAATTGTCAGAAAGTAAATCGCAGGAACTAATACATTCTGCAAAACTTGCTGACAAAATATCAGAAGGAAATACAGAAAATTCTGTAGAATCAGTGGAAATAGAAGCTAAATCTTCGGAACCGGGATTATTAGAGGGTAAATCTTCAGAACACCAAGTAGCAGAAACTAAACCTTCAGAATTGAAATTAGCAGAATCCAAACATACAGAATCAGTAGTTTCTGCAGAACCTGTTGAAAAGTTAACAAAAGGTAATATAGAACAATCTGCAGCATCTGAAATTAAAGAAAATTACTCCCCAGAACTAGTATTGCCAGGAAATAAGACGCCAGAACCGATATTAACAGAAACTAAATGTGCAGAATCAGAATTATCAGAATCTAAGTCACCAGATGAGCAACCTACTGAAGAAATAACACCAAAAGAAGATACAAATAAATCGTCAGAGCCAGTACTTTCTGAAACTAAGACACCTGGACAAGAATTATCACAAAATAAGACTCCTGGACCGCTTATATCAAAAACAGAGGCACCTGAAGAATTATTATCAACAAATAAATCCCCAGAACCAGTAACTAAAACTGCTGAACCAGAAATATCAGAAAATAAATTGTCTGAATCGGTAGCTTCTGAAAATAAGACCCCAGAATACAAATTATCAGGAAATAAGTCTCCCGAACTGCTATCAACGGAAACTAAAGCTTCTGAAGAATTATTATCAACAAATAAATCTCCACAGCCAGAACATACCGAGAAAGTTGTTGAAAATGTAACAACAGCACCACAAGAAACAAACCAAATATCACCACGTATTCCATCTCCAGTAAAATCAACATCTCCCATCGCCGACATAGACGCCTTTCTGCAACGGAATAAATCAAGAACAATCAGCCGTCAGCCGAATGTAGATTCCTCGTCGCACAAAACACTCTTTGCCGAGATCGATTCACTGATACAGACGTACGGACAAAAACGTCAAATGTCACCAACCTGCAGTGACCAACAACCGGATTTAGATTCGGCACAAATAGAATGTGATTCACGCGCCCAAGGTCAACAATTATCTGTTCAAGCCGATCTGCCAGATGTCATAATGGCAAATTCCAACGCGGCGGATATTGCAGCTACGAAAATACAAAGTGCATACAGAGGATACCGCACGCGCCAACAGTTGAAAGACGAACAACAACAGCAGCAACGGGGTGTGAATAAATTAGAGGATAAAGAGAGAGAGAACAGCTCGGAATCGGATAAAACTTATACCATAGACAAACGGTCTACACAGGATACTATAAGTACACCTGAGGAAGAAGAAGAAGTGTCATTTGATGAGGATAGCATGAAGCACAAGGCAGCAACGACAATACAAACTTCTTTCCGTGATTACCGCAAGAAACGATCAATTTCAACTGAACAAAATCCATCTAATGATGAACAAGAGGTTTCTAAAGAACATGATACATTGATTTTAGATTTACAAAAAGAAAAACATGAGCAAAATACTTCAGAACACTTGAAACCAGAAGAATCAGTTGATCATTCAAATAAAATACCGGTAGAAGAAAAAGATACATTGCAGGATAAGACTTCTATAGGTGATAATTTACTAGAAAATGAAGACAAAACTAAACCAGCAGAGAAATCTATGGAACATTCAGTGAATAACACTGCCGCTCTTCAGCGTTCCCAGTCTATAACTTCTATGGTTGATTTAAATCATGAAACATTAGCAGAGCAAGATAAAAGTGAAACACTTTCTAATGTAAAGTCTATGGATCTTATTACCCATGACAACGTTGAACAACAAAACGTCACTGATGAAAAAATAAAAGAAAGCAGTACAAATGTGCATCATCAGCCTACTGACGGTTTAAATTTGAAACATTCTCCAGATCTCGGCCAAGTGCACAGTCTTAAAATAACTGAACTCGAAGACAAATTCTTAGATCAGCCTGTTACAGGCGACAGTGGCACTGGCGCAAGACACGAGGAATTGAAGGACATCTCGGAAATTACACACGATGCTGCAGCTATTAAAATACAAAGTACTTACAGGGGTTTCAAAACTCGGCAGAGTTTGAAAAACAACAATCAACATTCACTGGATTCAATACCGGAGGTTATGTCACCGACCAATCAGGAGATGAATAAAGAAGAAGAAGACGATGAAATGATAGAAGATGGAAAGAGCGAACATGAAGAGACGACAGGAATTGGGAAGAACGAACATGAAGACACAACACAGGATGTGAAGAACGAACATGAAGACACAACAGAGGATGTGAAGAACGAACATGAAGACACAACAGAGGATGAGAAGAACGAACATGAAGACACAATAGAAGATGGAAAGAACGAACATGAAGACACAATAGAAAATGGAAAGAACGAACATGAAGATAAGAATAAAGAAAATGATGACGAACATATGACAAATCATGCGCATGGTACGTACGAGTATTGGAAGAGTATTAGTAATTATTTCTGTCAATTTACATATTTTTGACACATTTTTATAAACACTGAACTATTACTTTTATTACGAGCGATATTATATGTATGGAATGTTGAAATATATAGCTCTCGACCAGTGCAACCATGCATGTTCGCAGAATTATAGCGGACTTGTTAAAATTAGATTTATTTAAGAAACAATACACTGTTTGCATTTACTAAAATCAATCTTGATATATTACGTAGAATTATACTCTCGTCATTAATATATCGCTACTGCCGGGACAAAAGGTCATAGGTCTATTTTTTTCAATATTGCTCTTGGATCAAATTTGAAGTCCTAACGTGATCTCTAAAGTTTATTTAATTAATTTTATACGTTATTCCTATAGTACTATTATCAAGGACAATATTAATGAACAAATTGCAGTAAAAAAATATGTATATTTTATATAGTAAATTTTTTAAATTTGTCTAATTCGAAATTCAAATTTTATGCTTATTACCCTACCCCGGTAGTAGCGATATGTTGTTTTTAGTTTACTTGAATCAGACTTCTTATATAACTTAAAATCATTAAAAAAATACAGACATCCCCTGACTTACGTAAATTCACAGTTACGTAATAATTTTTTTTTACTTGAAAAGTATTATTTCAGTTTGTTTTTATATTCTTGTATACATTTTTCATACTTTTGTAGTTTATATCGCGAGTAAATACCAAGCTGCATGATGTTTCATTTATAGAACAATACTGTGTAAATAATATACATACATATAATGATAACAAATATTGCAGTTTCTTATCAAGTTACACTTACGGCAATTTACAAATTCAACTTCTGTAAAATTCAAGTTACGCACAAGTTTATGCATTGCTTACGTAACTCGGAGCATGACTGTATATATAGCTGGTTAAATTCTAACGTGTTTCAATATGTCAAATATTTATTCAAAAATGGTACATTCTTTCTTTTATGTGTTCACATAAACGTAGATTTTGTAAACATAAATTAATTATATGGCCAAATAAACAGTGATATATAAAACCGATTGCAAAAGAAAATAAACTGTTCGCAGGTACAGCCGTGCAGGCGCATTTGGATTCCAATGATGTCGATATATCGCCTGACGTGTGCCGTCAAAACACTCGCAACCACCAGGATAAATCAAGTAATCTAGAACAGTTGAGTAACGGGGTAAAACAGTGCAGAATCTAAACACAGAATTTATTCCACAGCCGACGCCGATGCATGGCGGTATCAGTTGCTTTATGATGCAACGACAGATGAGGATAGCACAGCTAAAGATGAAACCAGCACTGGCCATCAAAGTGATTCGACTATGTACGACAGCGAACCACATGAACGTTCGTTTACAGATGGTAAAATAGTACAAGGATACCGGAGTAATCAAAGAGAAACAACGCACCACCAGCAAGCAGAAGACGCAGGGCATCAACGTGCAGAAGAATCTGCAGGTCTGCAACATTCGGGAGAGATGCACGATACCATCGATATATTCCTGTCCAGTGAAGAACTATCACAAGGTCAAGTATATGTCATAATAGTAAGTCAACCATTCACCGGGTGGTATACCTTTCATTATAAATAGTGTAAGATGTAATCATAGTGCATGGCTTTCTCTTTCTTCTGCCAGAGTTGGTTGAACACTGTTGGCTACTTCTCTAGTAAGTTATTCTAACGAATCTATTAGTTAGCTTGCTCTAATATGCATACTTGATAGTAATTACAGTAAGTAGTACTATTCTATTAGTTTTGAAGCTTTTTGCGTTACCATAAAACGTAATAACAATATTATTCAGTAAGCATTTGTTAAAGCCACGACCTAGTAAATTAGAAGTGTAACAGTATACACTCTTATCGAGATGGTCGTGAGTATAACTATTCTGTATTAAAAGATTTTTCGTTATTTAACGACATGCATAACATCACTTTTTTAACGACAATCGTCAAATATATAATTTTACACGTCGTTTGTTCTTCATTACGAAAATAACGATTTTCTTTGGTTATATTTAACGATATTTGACGAATGTCGTTATAACGAAAAATCTAAATAACGAATAAAGCTTTAACGAATTCTTACAGAATAATCGGCCAAAGTGACGTTATATCAAAATGTAGAATTACAAATATTTATCAGTGTCATTATACATCATGTGTATTAACAGAAAAATCATAACTATAAATATTTTCATTATTCTAACTTATTAAGACAGATAGTAGTTCTTAATATTAGGACCAATACAACAACAAAAATAATATGTCATATTCAAATGAAAAAAGATTTATTACAACCAAGACATATTATCACATACAAATATTAATTTAATTTATCATTATTCAAGAATATTTCATACTGAAACTGCTGTATTTATTATTTAAAAAATATCTACATATAGTTATCGTAATTGAACCATATAAATCACGTACCATTTGCATCAGTCTTATTGGTTTATAAAATCAAAAATGTCCGGTCAAATTAGTTACGCTGTGTGTGTGTGTGTTTATAAATTTAGCATACGCATTTAACGAGAGACAACATATACTGAACTGCATGACGATGTAGGAGGTTAGAACTCGCAATGACGTTTGATGATTTATAACATCCTGTCTGAATGTGATTGACTGTGTTTTACACACCACATCAATTTCAGCAGTGTAAAAATAGTTTTATAGAATCATGACACGCTAGTTAGTGATATTTAAACATTGCTTTTCTGGATAGACTGTGGAAAAATATACTAACATGTATTCTACATTTGAACAAGTATTGGAAGAATTAGTATTTTTCGGAATAACATTCTTAGTGCTAGTATTTCTTGCGCTAGACAAATAAATATACAGGCGGATTCAGGAAGAGTATAAAAAAGTTTAATATTATGTTGAAAAGTGTATTTTGAGGAAAAAATGTCATATGAACATAGGTGTTATTCCATTTAGTTATATAACTACAAGAGATCAAAGTTTGGTTAGTGTACTTGTGAATTAACAAGATGAATAACCTGTTACCACACAGAGATATCTTGGAAACTATAACAGATACAAAGTTGGTTAAATTAGACAAATGTTTTATAATTCTAATTCACTGCATTGTTTGTATTACTTTGTAATACACTACAAATATGTTTTGTATCTTACATAATATTTTATAGTTGATATAGGTAGGCAAGCTATTAGAAAATATGCATATTTAAATAATATGTATATAGTATTTCATTACAATAATTATTAACGCATAATATGTAATATGAGTATTTTATATTTGAGTTTTCATTCAATTCAAATATCTAACAGGCTCTGTAACTTGTCGTTACGGTTTAACGACAAGTTATAACAAAGATAGTCGGTATTATAACGATTTTCGTATTCTGTAACACAAAATGTCGTTATTCATAACATGTTCATAAATTGTCGTCACACTTAAAGACATGTACACAAGATGCCGTTATTCATAACGACATGTTCACAAAATATAATTATCCAGAACGATATATTCATAAATTGTCGTTAATCATAACGACAAGTTAACAAATTGTCGTTATATTTAATAGTTACTCAACAACATTCAATTCAACTGTCGTTAAACTTATAAATTGAACATATACAAATTAATTTAAACACTGTTTTAAAACAGATAAATTACTTTCTCAGGTTATACTTTTTACATTATATTCAAGAAATTTCTACAAAGTTCATACATATATTTCTAAAGCCTACAGGATTCCAAACTGTCTCAGTATCTCTTTGCTTGCTTGCACGTGCAACTGAACTATTGCGTGGCGTATTTTAAGCACTCGGTTACGCAAACTCCATTTACAATGCCAGCGATGTGGGATAGATGAAATTTTTGTACTTAACCATTTTGCGTCATTCAAATCAGTTCATACAAACGATCAATCGTCGTCACACTCATTCATACGTTTATGCAAATGGTAAAACTGTGCCAGCAGTACCTAAACTACTAAACACTTGTGTGTGACTGAACATCAAACTTTATATAAACTAACATGTAATTACATGTTATTTTAAGCTATGAGAAAAAATATCTTTCAGCTAAACTTAAATGTGACGTACATTAGAGTGCTAAGTTTAAAAATTACAAACAAATGCGTACAGTACTTACGAATATCATTAAATATTTTATTTCTGTGTACAAACTCCGACTTATATCTGTTAATTCTTGCATTAAAAATAACAGTCATTACGTATAATGTGGTACAATATTACTATATGTTTTTATTAAATTATATTTACATTAATTATAATCTAATCTAGTTTATCTTAATAAACAACACAATTTTTTAAAAGATTACCTCAAATTATAATGTCCGATGAAATTTGGTACAGGGAATTAACATGTAAATATAGAAAAATCGTGATTACTTCTTACCAAAGCATTTTAGAGCAAAAATGAAAATAAAAAAATTGTTCAAAATTAAAATCTACATAATATGATGCCTTATGCAGTGTTTAAATAATATTGTATATCGAATAAATTAACTTTATAGGTTTTATAGGGCTTAGTACATATTTAAAAAGTAATTATTTAAACAGCTTTCTATTTTCACAGCTTATTTAAATTAAATTTGCAAAATTACTTTAAATTGTTAACACTGAATACATAAAAAATACTGCGTATAAGAAAGTAATATATAGTGTGTGACCACCGTTTAGTAACCACTGATTTGCACCACATTTCATTGCAAAGTGTTAAAATGCACCCATCACTAACACACTTGATAGTATTTGTTTAATTCTATTTATACTCTGCCTGCACGCGGCAAAATAAATATGATTTTCCTAGCAGAAAAAGAATATTATTAACATTACTGGAAGCAAAACAGAAATAAACTGTGTATTTTTGACATTATTTTTGTTTGTATTAGAATGTTTATGTTATTTTGCTATTTTCAGTTTACCCTAAAGTCTGTTTTCCCCGATAAATAGCTATAAAATTTGTTGTGTATTTAAAAACTACATGGTTGATTCTGTTTACCTTGACGAGAATATTTTAATCCAAATTTTTGCAGATACTAATGTGCTTCAAATTTGATATTTTCCATAATTTGTTTACTGAAGTGTTTATTCAAAATTTACAAACATTTATCAACGTTTTTTAGTGCTGAATATCTTCAATCTGAAATGAATTCTTCAAACATCCGTCATATTTGTTTATGAAGCACGATTGCTATTTCACAGACCCGCACTAACAGCGCTACTAAATTTGACACTATGGAAACATATATTGCTATAGCATTACTACAGCAACTGTGTCAAGTTTATTAGAAACATTTAGTAGCTCTTAATAGCACCGTTAATATTTGCAATGACCAATTAACACAATATGTGCTTTTGTTTAACTAGAAATTTTTGTAACCTTTGCCAAAACACATTTTTATCTCCTTATTTTCAAAACATTAATTTGTACTTACTCAATCCAGTGCACTTTATATCTAAAAGTATAGCTAAAAACTAGAAACTGCAATTCAATATTAATACTAGTTCTTCTGTAGATGTGCAGAAGAGAGTGAATATTTGGAATGAGTCATGCTGGTGCAATGTTTATCATAATATGCGCAACGCACCAGAACTCACTTTGGATGGTACACGTGTATATACAGTATGAGACTAAACATTTCACCTTTAATAATCTAAGATTAACCAGTCAGGAATGTGCCGTTTTGTTTAGCGTATCGTTTGTTTTCATTGTGTTCCAATCATTTCCAAACATTGTACATGTTCTTTTTGTTACCACATTTAGAATTTAAATCAACAACACTCACTGATAAACAGTCTTGGCGAAAATACTTGCCGTGACATGACAGTTCTAACCTCAAAAACAAAATTGAATTTTAAACTAGATTGGGTACAGACACCCATGCCTGTAGCTCATCGACATACATTCAAGTCTGGATAAATTACAAGAAATTAATATTTATTGAAATATACTTTTAAAATTCATAGTCCTAAATAGTTGACCAAAAATAAAATAATAAATGTAAAATATGTAATTATTTGCAAAAATATCTAC
>JAGJTL010005648.1:3193803-3205174 GCA_022063505.1 Calosoma granatense | reverse complement strand
ATTGATTTTTATCAAAGCGAATGATTAAAATACATTTATCAGTTAGAACTGCATGACCCATAGCAAATAATGCGGAAATAACATATAATTGGTGCAAAGTTTATAAATATATCGGCAAATTAACTGTCAACAATTAGAACTAGCACAAGTTTAAGAATTACTTGTTTAAATACGAATATTTACAAGTTAAAGTAACGTAACATCTGCCTATTAGTAATTATTGAATTATTTAGCTGCACAAATTATGTTTAAATGTAGTTTCTAAAAGGAAGATTCCTACTGAAAATTTGCAACACATACAAACGACGTATTACCTATAATATTTGCACTTTTGATCATATGTCCAGGACCGGCTTAAGACCGTAAGCCCACGCGTGGTTCAACAATAAAACTATTATTTCCTAACTACTAGCTACAGTATGAGTATTGAGAATTAGTTTTAATTTGCAACAGAAGCGTCTAATGCTATATAGTGTGTTTCAAAATAATTACACACTGACTTGACTTCATAAAGAGTGGGCCCCACCCATCACAGCGCGGGATGTTTTGCTACTTGTACATCAGCGTGGTATTACCTAAATTTTAAGAAAGAATATAGCGATTAACGGTATATTTACAACAAACATTTTGCATATTGAAAAGTGGAAAATTGTAATTACGGTACAATAATTTTACCCCTGTAATCCGTTTAAGAAACCGCTTGCTGTGAGGGTGGTCAGGAGCCATGTTCAATTATTTTGAAACATTTGTATATCATTATTGATAATTGGTTTTAATTTGCTAGAAAAAGGTTTAATTGCAGGGCACTAGGGGGCCCCTAGAGCCAGCCATGCAAGTGTGTTGGAGTTCCATGGGAAAATAAAACTAATTATTATAGTCACAGACGTAAACACAGATTAAGCAAATAAACAAATAAAAAGGGAATATACATATACATTTATTTCAGTATATAAATACTACACGTATTTAAACAAAAAATCTCGCGATGACAACACAATCAATTCATTACGCAATTGTAAATAAATACTACTATGTAATTTAACGATATTTAGCACTTCATAATTAGTGTAAACTTTGTGCTAAACTGTATGAATCGCATACGTATTCGTGAATAAAAATATATTTCCTGACTGTTTATTTGGTAATAATAGGTTACGGAACGAATTAAACTCGTATGTCGAGGTACCACTGTATTATCATTTTAACAGTACTCTGAATATAACTGAATGTTTGTCTTTACTTTTAGCAAAGGTGTATTATTAAATTTACGTTAGTTTCTGCCAAATGAACAAATATAACAAGTTGCATAACTGAATACACCCACTAATACTTAACACGTACATGTTCAGCGTAAGTTTAAGAGTCAGAATAAATACATAATCATGCTATATCCCAATTATAGTATACTTATACAAAATAATTGCACATGACTCCTGAACACCCTCACAGCAAGCGGTTTCCTAAGCGGATTACAGGGGTAAAATTATTGTACCGTATTTAAAATTTTTCACTGTTCAATATGCAAAAAGGTTTGTTGTAAATATACCGTTAATCGCTAGATTCTTGTTTAAAATTTTGGTAATACCAGCCTTGATGTACAATTAGCAAAACATCCCGTGCTGTGATGGATGGGGGCCCACTCATTATGAAGTCAAGTCAATGTGCAGTTATTTTGAAACACGTTACGTCTTGTCAGTGTACAAATACATATAAATTATACAGGGTGTCCGTAGAAAAACCGAACATAGCAATTTACGGGTTAATTTTTTAATGTGCGAATCATTTTTCCTGCAGTGCATTTGAGAGGAAAAATTTATTTGAAAAAGTTGTTTAGAATTAAAAAATACATAATATTACGTTATAGCAGACTCTTAATTTGTCACAAATACTCGCCATGTATTATTAGCATATAGCACATTCCCACTACCAGCAATAAACTAATTATTACAATGTAAAAAGTCTGTAAAATAAAGTGTCAACATACTATACAATATAATATTTATTACATAATGTGCTGCCTTCTATTCCGCAATGAAGAACATTGAATTTAAAATAGATAATTACACGTTGTGATTGCATTTAAAACACGTGGAATTGTCGAACCAGTAACAACATACGTAGCATACATTCACACTAACATCTCCCCCCCCCCCACGCCGCCGCCGCGTGTGATATACGCACACAAATACTGTGCCCTGCCCACGTGTGCCAAAAATAAAAAACCACGCACTCTTTACTGAATGATCTGATATTTCTGGCCGCTTCGCAATTGTTTTTCGCAACAACACACAAACAAAATATAACCAACATTTGTTAAATATTATTCGAGAAATATTTTATTTACTAGTTGTAGTATAACATATATTACATTAGCCACGGGTTCACTAAATTCGAATATTAGAATTGCTAGATTTAAAAGAATGGAAATAAAATAAATACATAATAATGAAATATCACATTTGTAAGAACAGAAAAAGCTATAAATAAATAAATAGCAATATTTACGAATTAATTCCATTGAATATTAACTGCACAAGGACTTTAATATGCTTTAAGAAAAAGAAATTTTTTCAAAAAATGCTCCAACTTTTGAACGAAAATCGCTCGATCCATGTATAAAACAAATTGAATACAAACATTACTCTTTTGTTTTTCGTTTAGTGTTATTTTTTTAACATACGAAAACATGTATTTAATATTTCTCTGCACTTATAAACCAGAAATTTCATTATCAAATGTATATATAGTATGTTTCAAAATAATTGCACATTGACTTGACTTCATAATAAATACGCCCCACCCATCACAGCGCGGGATGTTTTGCTACCTGTACATCAGCCTGGTATTACCAAAATTTTAAGGAAGAATCTAGCGATTAGCGTGGTATATTAACAATAAACATTTTGCATATTGAAAAGTGAAAAATTGTAAATACGACCCGATACTTTTACCCCTGTAATCCGTTGAAGAAACCGCTTGCTGTGCGGCGTGTTCAGAAGTCGTATGCAATTAATTTGAAACATAGTATAATAATATGTGTGTATTGAGAAGGATTTGTGGTAGGTCTTGTATATTATTTGAATAAATTCTTTATACGTGCTACATGTCTCGCCCGCTTACAGTTGTTGAACTCAAAGATTTATTTTGGTACAGCCAGTCTCATGACAGACTAAAAATAAATTAAATCTGGCGCAATGCACTCTGGGAAATATTCAAAAACACGCAGAAAAATCTTTGAACCAAGTAAAGTTATTCTCATATCACAATATAAAATTTTACCTGGGGAATTATATACACAAGTATATACTGTAATTATATTTAAAAAATGCGTTATTTTTTATAATAACTCTTATATCTCACAAATATCAAATTGAAATGTATTGCAAAATTGTTTATATATAAGTAATGATTAGACAAGAGTATGCTATATTTATTTCAACAATCACATTGATCAAAGTTGTTTATGCTTTGGTAGGTATTAGGCATTTGTTTTTCATAAATGTATAAATAATAAGAATATTCTAAAAACAGAATGCAGTGCAATACTGAATTATGAATGTGATTCACAAACGCCCACGATATTTAGAAAGGAAATACGTATGTTTGTTAACAAATATATGTGACTAGGTGTTCGTTGTGTCTGCGTGTGTGGCTATTTTAAACTAATCATACCACCAACAATAGTATGGTCTGGACTCAAACCCACTTTACACGATACAAAATTATCCAAACTGAATTACTTATTAATATTAAATCAAAATTCACTTATACAGCATATGTTAGTCTTTTAAAACACTTTAATAAAATGTTAATTTATATCCTATATGTTAAAACTATAATTATATCGAGGATAGACGCCGTATGTATGTATGTATGTATGTTTGTCGAAATATACAGGGTGTTGCAAGAAAAAACCAAACACAGCGTTTTACGTGTTATTTTTTAAATATGCAAATATTTCTTTCCCAGTGCATTTTAGAGAAAAAGCCTATAGGAAAAAAGTTGTTTAGAATTGAAAAATACATAATATGACGTTGTAATTATTTCTAAAATGCTTTTGTACATTTCGGAAAAAGGTATTTGAAATATCACATTTTCCTGACAGATTAGTAAGCTACGGAACAAAAATATTGGTACATTTTATTAATTTAAATGTAAAATGATATATATTTTAGCAACATCCTGTATGTGTGTATGCATGATATGTTTCTAATATTACTACTATGTCTATGTATGTATGTATGTATGTATATATGTATGTATGTACGTATGTTTAGTTGATAAGATTAGGTACGATTTCGTTGAAAATCACACAAAATACTTGGAACTTATCGTATAAATATTATTGTACAATGTTTAGTACGCTTTATAAAGCATATGATTTATATTTAGAAGTTTAAACATTTACACACACACACACACATAAGAAATCTGAAACGCATAGATGATACATCACACATATGCACTGGAATTCATCGTGTAACTAAATATAGAATATCCTTTTTCTTTTTCAAGTAGGATTTTCACAGGAAAATATGATACATCCGCGGAAAAATGTATGACGAAAATGCATATGAATAAGTATGAATGAAAATAGATCCATTGACATATGTCGGGTTTCGAGAACAAAATTCAACCCGAATCTCGAATAAAACAATATCGAATTGTTCTAGTAACATTAATGGTATTTAACAAGTAAACAACGTTTCGATATTGTTTGTTTTGATCCGCGGATTTAACTTGAACCTCGTTCTAGAAAAGCAAACAAAAATATATAAAAAATATCTATTATTTGTCACTATAAAGACAAAAAAACTATTTGATAGCGTCAATAATTTCAGCGCCAACTATAGAAATTATAAAAGAAACTTAATAAAACAAAACAATGTTTGAAAGAATAAATTCTAATTTAATTTCAACAATTATATTATACAACAACATAATTAACCTGAATGAAAATGACAGACTATTTTCATGGCTGTCTGATATTGAGAGATTAAAAATAAATGCATAATTTATAAAGAAATGACAGGATAAAAACAAAAGCCTAACATCTATTTCCGATCAAAATAAACAACACGTCATGAAAAAAAAAACATTTGAAATCATACAATACACAGCTACACATGCATGCATACATACGTAATCAGATTTGAAATCAACATATAAATATACATTATTTAACTGCGTTAATATTTTATATTTGCTCAAACATCATTAAATAATAAGTAAGCGATATCTATACTGTACATATTCCCGCCAACTACGATGATATTAATCGATAATAAATAACAAATGCTAGGGGAACCATTGACACGCATTCTTAATAAACATGTTTACAAATGACGAGCGGGATATTTTCTGAGAATAGCTACAGTGGCGCGCATGTGCACAGGGGCTGCAGATGCACTATAACGCCCGCTTATTCGCACTGAAGGACCGACCGGCCCCCCCCCCCCCCCCCNNAATTTTGACCTGGTGCCAAAAAGGTGTTTACTGACGCAACAATATCATTCGTTAGAAGGCAAATATAGCGGATATATGTAAACTTATGATTACCAATAGTCATAATAACCACGCAGTACGCTTATCTTTACGTTAAGAAAACGAACAAAAATATTACAACAATGTCAAGTTTGACCTTGACCCTGCATACATAATAGTTTTTGTACACACAACAGTATATACAGGGTGTTTAGAAAAGAAATAGCAAATATTTTGACAGGCTGTTGCAAAAAGGCAATATTTTATGAGGTTATAGTTTTGATAATTCTGAGTAAAAAAGTTCATATAAACATGTGTCCAACTCTGAATGGTTACAGAGATAGAGCCGTTTGAAACACAAAGCCATAATTATAGATATTAAAGAACGATAATATGTTTGTATTTATTCACTTTTGAATGATACAAAACACTAACAATTGATAAATAATAATCATTTATCGTTCTTTCATGTGCCAGATTCTTTTACATTTCGGAGCAAAATCTCTGCAATATCGACAGCGAAACTTACGTTACCAGCTGAATAATATTGCTACATGCATACAATGATTCCTTATTTAAAGTACTGTTTCGTAATTGTTTATTCAGAGAAAAGAATTGTTTTCGCCTAGACAAAACATGTTGTGTAAATAAAATACAAAATATTTACACGCAAACAGCATTTATATGCGCGTAGGGGAATTACGAGTAGTGTGTTTTTGTCGAAAATAAACACAGGGGGCGCACGCTCTGCTGTTTGAAAGACCTTTATATTGCCTGTACATTCGGTTTAAATTAGCTAGAAACGCAGTGTTCATTTACGTTTTGCACACGTGGACGTTTTGTTTTTGACTGCGTGGCAAAAAAAATATTCGTTCATAACGAAAACAACGACGTGTTCTATTTGGAGTCAGTTTGTTCTGAGAGTTCTAGAAAGTGTGATCAGCTCCAGGTCATATAGAGAAAGAACCAAGAGAGATTTATTGAAGTCTTCAGTAAATTAAACCAGCTATATTCTACATAATTATTGACATTATATTTAGTGAATTTACAACAGATTTTTCTGCCTCCTGTTTGGGTTATAAGTGTTGAAAATGGGAATGATAACGAGGGTTCGAGGGAGATTACACTCTATAACAAAGATAGACCCCCAGGTCAAGGATGAGAAAATTGCCGAAACTGGTAAGCAATCTCTTTATTCTTCTTCCAATTCTTCCATTAGAATAATTAATATTTAATGAACAATACAATTATAATAATATATATATAACGGAATGATATATTTCTTATTCTTATTTAATTGAAAAAAAAACTCGCAAGTAATGATAACACATTAATGCTGTATTGCATCATGAATGTCTACTTTTAATTAAGATCTTTTAATAATTAAATTTAATAAGGAATGTTATCTGAAGGGGAAGATTTTTCTTGAAATAAAGTTATTTATTACAATTATTTCATCTTTAAGAAATAGATAGTTATAGTACGTTTATACTTTATATTCTTGACTTGTTACTTGGCAATAAATTAGTTTATTGCGCGGTGCTATACCCTAATAATACAAATTCTGTGAAATATTTCAATAGTAAGGCCCAAAAGTAAATTGTAACCCTGTTCAATAATAAATCCCAATATACTCGTACCGAGTGTGCAGTATTCCATTGTATAATTGTTAATTAATAATAATAGTGGTCAGTTTATACAGTAAGATACTGTACGCTCTCGGTACTAGTGTTGGGATTCATTCTTACAGCTCAGTACTCAATAATTTGTATTGTTAAGACAAAGCACCGCGCAATAAACTTATTTATTACAAAGTAAAATGTTCGTAAAATAAAGTGTCAACGTACTATAACTGGATTTATCAACTAAGAGCGTTAAATACGTGTTTTTCGTTCGCATTTCACGGTGATATTCACTAGTTAGAAATCACGCCGACATCATAAGAACCTGTTGCCAAACTTTGAACCTTGTGTAAACAAAACAACCTTCAATTATTTCAGCTAGCAACGGCGGCACCAAGATCAACAGTTTGTTTTTAATACAAGAATTCTTGTCACACAAAAATCAGTTGATTTTAAATTAATAACTTACAGTTTGTAATGGCCTCGATCAAATATAAACTCTACTATTTTTCAGTCTCGAATTGATAAATACAAGAGAGAATTCGTTGCTATGCGGCGACACCCCCCCTCGCCCCCCCATCGCCGCCGCCCTGTTTTTCTGAAATGTATTTTTCAAAAACGTACTGTTCCCAATTTGTGTATAGTTAATTGCCTAATTAGTGGGCAAGTATTAATCAAAAATGAAACAGTGATTGAAAGGATTTTTTTAGATAATCTTTTCTGAGAATTGGTAAACAAACCATACCATAATTTCCTGAAACAGATAATGTCACGTTAAAAATAACTATATCTACTTATAGAGAAACTGTTGTATGTTAAAAATATATACACAGACTATTTATAATACCGAAGAATATAATTAATAAATACAGACAAGTCTATTTCTTGACAGATATATTCATATGATTAACGTTGCCGTGATTATAAAATATTGAGTCACATTTATTTTCTGTGACAGAAAAGACAGACCAAACAAATTGTCTGAGTACAAATAAATATGAATAATGAAATTACAAAACAAAGAATATAATGGAATATATTAGATGTTGCTCTAGATGAACATATTATTCCACGAACGATATCTATAACTTTGACAGTTAGTTTTTGTAGGTTATGTCACACAATATGTTCTAGATATATGTGTTGTGCGTGGAGAGTGTGCAAAGAACGTACAATAACATATTATTAACCGCTTGACATCTTGAACTAAACAATTGTGTACGCACGCAAGATGAAATTCTTAGAAATCAGCAACTGCCATACACAAGAACACAAGTATCTAAAAAAAACATATACACAATACAACAATACATCTTGATAACGTATAAGTCACTGTGACATTACTTGTCTGTCATAATGAAACCCGTAAGAAACTAGTAAGCTATACCACAATTACAGAAGGCAATAACACATGTGACGAAATATAATTAAATACTGCATGTATGCATGTGTGTACCCGCCAAGATGAGGGTATTATATGTGTGTGGTCAATAATATAACCCGTATTGTAGAACTCACTCAAACTTACACACATAATTAAATATCAAGTATCCACGCAAACAAAACAAAGAGTATTGTTTGACATTTGCACAAGTGGATTAAAATGACCAGTGTTTAGGAATTTTTACTTCCCAATGTTGGCACAGTAGTTGCAAACGATTAAAAATAAAAGTCCCTGACATAATGACCACATAGTCCAGAGATATGACAGTTGAATTTAACATTTCTAGTGAAAATTTTGTAAACATTGTGTGATTCATTGTAATACATTGTGATAATTATTCTAAAATATAGTCTATAGTTAATTAATGATCATAATTATCTTCTATAGTTAATTGTGTACTCAAAAATTCGTAGATATTTACTACAAAACAACAGGCGTATGTTTTGTATTTGCGTTATAAAGAGAATTTCATACTTATATTTAAATACAGTGCCTTTGTTTAATATATTTTTTTCTGGTTTGTGCCAACAAAAGATGTTTACATATTTGGGTATATATTTTTGGCCTAGGTCAATACACACACACACATATGATGAATCAAGTGATCCTTGCATTGCGTCCCTGATCTGTACGGCAAAATATGTGTGTGTGTGTTATTTTTAGCACATTGAAAAATAAGATTATTTCTGAATTGACCTGAATTTTTATCTCGCACATCTAAAATTGCTTGCATCCAATTTATAATTGTCAAGTGTTTTAAAACAAGCATGATTTTAAGAATTAACTTTTGCCCGCGGGGGACGGGAGTAAAAATAGTTTTAAATAAGAATGAATCGGCAAATACTTGCGAGTATGATTCAGTGTGAATAAATACGCCATTATCTGAACGTAACCTACAAATATTATGACGGTAATGTTTTGACATTTAACACGCGAAATGTCAGGTTAAATTGCAAATAAAAATTATTAATTCTAAACTATAATTGAATATACACTTGAACTATTATAAAAATATATCCTATGATTCATTTGAAATATAATTCTAAATTTGGATATAATTTGAATTACTTTAGAAATTGTAATGAAATAATAATATTAAGAGTTGCGAATTGTAATATTAAATGTAATATTTTCTTTATTTGCAGTATGTCTGTTGTCCGTATTATTTCTGCTCCCCTATTGTGGGCGTGGCCATGCCCCCCTGCTGTTGGGTTTGGGGGGCATGTGGTTAGCCATGTATTCATGTCTAGTGTTGCCGGTGTTGATTTCGGCGAACTACAAATATCCGGTCAGATGGCTTAGGAGACTTATACAGCATTTGCCAGGTAAATAACCAGATATAATTTGTTTTAATTATTAACTACAAATATACTTACAGTAACGCCTCCATTTACGCGAATAATGAGTTTTGCGGAAAATATCGCGTAAATGGAATCATATTTGATACATAAAAATATACTATTTTAACCGCATTAAAATTCGCGTAAATGGAGACTGTATATTTACACATTGAATAAATTATCTTGATTTTGAAAATTAAAAGAGGTTAAAAAACCTAAGAAAAATAATATCACGCCAGAAAATATGTATTATTTGTATCAGTTGACTCGCGTAGTGCCAACACAACCAACGCTTTTCAAACACATCTGTTCAGATCTGTCAAACTGTATTTATTCTCAGTTTGTAATTAAAATGAGCGCTGATAAAATTCGCTAGAAATATTCGCAATAAGCATTCGCGCAGCGGAGTAAAAACAAAACTGTTTGAATAATATTCATGAACTCAACTTGCTGTTGTGTTTTTTAAGTTAGGTTAAAAACTGTGTGTTGTTCGCTCACGATTAGCTACAGTGAGCTATAAAACAACTATACAAGTGTTCTATATTGTTTTATGAATATTTACCATCAATAATAAAGTGTTTTATGGCTTGTACGGTGTAATAGCTAATATAAGAAGTGGTAGTGTCGGTTTAACTAAAGTTTCAGCTGTATATGTAAATGATTGACAGGTAATGCACAACAAATAATTGCATAGCACACCCCGTCTAACAAATATATATGTGTTTATTATATGTAGTTTTCTACATTTAAAATAAACTCAATTTACTCAAATTAAATATTGTTTTTCAACCTTTTAAATGAGCAGTTGATCTTTCCGTATCATCTTAGTATACCTGACTTTGAAGTTTATAATTTTTACTTTCTTATACGCAGTATAAGAATCAAGAAAAATTTCAATTACTAGATTTTTATAATTGAATAAAGAAATTATAATTATCATTTATTGTCACGAGTATGTTTTCTTCAATAATATAAATCCTTGACAATGATCAATTACTCGATAATTGACTACTGAACAATCATAAATAGACATAATTATTAAAAAATTGCTTGTTGACAATTATACTTTCCAATATGTAAACAACGGAAGCAATTGTAAACAAATATATTTTTAACAATATGGAAAATTCTAAACATTATAGGTTATAAGAATATTAACACTAAATGATTATTTGTAGTACAACTAAAATTTACATTTTAAATTAACATTCTTTGGAAAAATAGAGTCAAAAATGTAAAACTATGCAAAACATATATTTATGAAAGGTCATAAATTATTTTACAACTCTCAGCTGTACGATAAAATATCAAAATTGATTACTATATAAGTACAGTTAACTTAAAAATATTGTATTTTTAAATAGCTTTTGAAATAAAACATTATAAATAGGTATTGTTGCTACTATATTTAACGTTTTCAAAGTATATATTATACACAAGTGTTGCATATATATGTTGTACATATTTTCACGTATGAATAT
>JAGJTL010005648.1:3175248-3186338 GCA_022063505.1 Calosoma granatense | reverse complement strand
TCTATATATATATATAAATATATGAAAACAAAATAAAATATATAATTAAACAAATGAAATTGTTTCTGTCAAAACTTCCCAAATTCCCCGTGTCAAAAACATATATTCGTATTTGTCAAACGAAATTCATAATACTGTGTTTATTTATAGAAATTGGCATCCGTATTCGCCAGCTATTTTTTTCTCTATTGGACGTTGTAACTACATCATTTAATAATTTTGAACATGAATATCTCAAAATACCAACTGTACATACCTTCCTTAATCAGGTAAATATTATATAATCATAATCATACTGTTAACAAAACAAATTATGTGTCACATGACAGTTAACCTAAAATAATCAATTCTTTTTATTGCAGTTACTATTCTTCGCAATGTGCGATATTGTTCTTGGAAATAAAAAAACCAGTATAATAGGATTCACGTCACTTCTGTTCTATTACATCATCACATATTTTGTACAACGAATTGTTGACGTCATAAAACGCATCAAAACAACACCACGCACAACACAACAATATAGTTTCAATTCACTGGCTGTATGTATTTTGAAAATAATACTAGAATGGGCGAAAGCCGTGATTGCAATAATCTGTTTAAAAGAACAAGGACTTAAACCACATCCACACCTCATATACACGATAATCACATGGTGTTATTACATGTCAACAGAACCACTGTACGCCGGAACGTTTCCTAAACTATTAAAACTATTCCAGTTCGAAATACTCGACGGTCTGGAAGAATTATACGCTCCTGTCATCGTGGAAAGTGTTGCCATTCTAACCTCAATCATTTTGATACCGGTAGTGTTTCTCCATAACAAAGTATTCGCACTGGTCTGCTTGTATCAAACTGTCATTTTACGTTTCAAACACGCCCATTTCACGTACTGGCTGGATTTACAAAATGAAAGACAATTTCTCGACTGTTGTCGAGTTGCAACGGCCCAGGAAATAGACAGTTGGAATGACATATGTGCTGTGTGTTTGAATGATATGAAGAAGGCAAGAATTACATCTTGTGGACATTTTTTTCACGGCGAATGTCTGAGAAATTGTTTAAAAACATCTAATCAATGTCCGCTATGTAAAACAGAACTGTTTAATATGAATATATATACGCCGGATGAGTAGGAATTATATTAGACCCTGTATGTTGATAATAATAAAATAATAAAAATATATCTCGTAATGTTAGAAGTGTACGTTTATTGTGAACAGGCCATTAGTACATCTGTCAAATAAAATAACTTCAAAAGTTTATTAATAAAACCAGCAAATACATAATCGATTGAATAATGTGATTAAATGCTTATATTATTATCTTTTCATAACAGTTCTTAATGATTAAAATGTTACTGAATATCTTAAATATATTGAGAAATTTCGGCGGGAAATTTAAATTTACTTCTAATATGTTAATAAATGTATATTTTTACTAAATTACCTGTTATTATGTTTATATGAATATGATGTCAAGGTTTTTCATCAAAATACGTATAAATTGAATAGAATACTCAAAATAACATATTGTAGAAATGCATTAAAGATTATGGAAATTTAATGTACTTCAAATAATTTGATTATAAGGCAATATACATGTAAATGAAAAGAAGCGTAAAATACAAAATATCATTAATGAAGACTTGCACCTTTATAAATCTCATACCAGACTCGGTACTCCCACCAATATTTTATCATTCATCTCTCATACTTACCCCTCTTGCAGTGTGCTATTAGTTTTTCCCTCATTGCTTCAGGAGAGGAGGAGGAATTAATTTACTATTATACATATATGCATATATAAAGAAACAATATTTAGATATCCATAATTATTTTACCCTGGTAACTTATATTCAATAGTACACTTATTTTATTCATCGACAAATATTTATTCAAACATTCGAATAGAAAAATCAGCTGAAAAAACTATTTATTCAAATAACTTTTTAGATATCGAATTATTCGAATACTTGTCAACTATCAAATTATCATTAGTTTTGTGTAGGCATGAAAGGAGCAATGCGAATCGAGACAAAAGCGAATAGTACCCCAAGTGTTGAATTATATCCGGCTGAACAACCATGAACAATTTTAGCTTTTGAGGCAACACATATTTTGTTAATATTCGTGACCGAATCGTCCTCTAATATATCATTAACAGCGTTATTGGAGCAACGTTCTGCATGGTGTGCAATATCCACGTTGGTTTTGACGTTTGAACTGCTACAATAAACAGGCATTTTACTGATTAAAAAATACAAAATATACCTGGTTTTCTCTGTATTCGAAACTTACCATATATGTATTTCTAACATTTCCTTGTGTTGTTTCATAAAAATACACATTGAAACTCACCTGCATTAATATTGTCATGTCATCTGTAGGGAGTTTCAAGTTTTAACCTGCAAATATTTTCCTAGAAGTACAAGACGTTTATTTATACATACACTGCATGTTCTGTATGAAAATATCATTGTAAACGATTAATATAACTTACCGCAGTCACATTTTATAATAATAAACAATTATTGACGACATTATTCAATGAAAAAGCAACACAATATTATAAAGTGACATTTCAATGTTGAATTTTCAATTTGCAATAAAGAATTACTAATATTTATTGTAAAAATACACACACAAGGTTTGTATAAATGAAACAGTCTATATTTAATTACAAATAGTCTGATTTTATGTTAGGAAATGTTGTAATATATAATTTTTTAGATTGACATTTATTTTTGGTATGTGTTGAGCGGGAAATTTAAAATGAACCCAGGACATACTCAGAAAGTACGACTTTTGTATAAAACTATACTGAAATTACACCGAGGTATGCCGCCCGAGTTGCAAATAATCGGAGATAGTTATGTTAAAGATGAGTTCAAGAGACACAAGAAATGTAAACCGGATGAAGCAGAGATATTTATTAAAGAATGGAGTGTATGTATTTAAAAATTTACTAAAAGTTGAGGTTAATTTGCGCTGCTCTTTTGTTTTTGTTGTAAATTAATGTCAAATATACCATATCGTATGTTTTCAGACATATACAATCACGTTAGCCAAGCAATTAGGTATGAAAAACATAGGAAAATCAGTTATCGGTCGACCAATAACAGAAGATATTTTGAATAGTTTACGAGACGATCAAATACAACAATTGTACGAGCTAATGATCTCTGCCAAAGAAACACCGGATAAATAATGTAATTAAGAGTAATTAGTAAATAAAATTAGATACATTTATTTAAATATATAATGTTTAGTTTTACTTATTATTGATAATAGTTCTTTTCTTTTGTTGATAAAAGCAAAACCGACTATAAATACGCTGTTTTTGTGTTTAGAGAAACATCAAATTCGTTTAAAAATATTTTTTTCTTCTCTAGTCTTATGTAATTTATTAAAAACAGAAACATTAAAAAATTCTGTATAATTTCCTGCAAATGTGGGAAAATTTTGAATAAAATTTAGTAAAAAATAAAGGAGAAAAAAAATGATTGTTTTTTTCTCAAAATGCGTTGTGTGTTTTGTTCCTCGAAGCACTTAGACGTTACATTTCATAGGTACATTTTAATGCCAAGGAAATACGTAAGGCATGGGCAGTTGCGTGTGTTTCACGGGGATTAATGTTTCACCACACAGCCAGGTCCCTTAAATTGTGTTCCGTTCACTTCACTTTGGACGATTACGAAACAAGTAATGGAGTGCGAACATTCTTGAAGAAAACAGCTCTACCCTCGTGTTTTTGGCGTGGAACGTATTTGCATTGTATTGTTTGCAGTGAAGTGGGCTGTGTGCAAATACGAAAGTATATTTACACGAGTAAATATAAGTGTATTAATATACGTATAAATTGGTTATTATTAATAATTGTCTTATAGTTTCCCGGACGATTCTATTATGAGACCACAGTGGATTGAAGCTTGCAAAAATAATGGTTTTAATTGTCGTATATCCCCGTTCCACGCATTATGCACAAAACATTTTGTAAGTGAATGGCTTTCTGATGATGATGATGATGATGAATACAGGGAAATTGACGAAGATGAGGTACCACATAATTTCCGTAGTTCTGCTGCAGTGCAACGAAGCAAGTATATACTTCCGACGAGTACAGAGATTGTCAGTGTAAATTCTGGTTCTGTGGCGCCACGTAACGATGTGTCAACAGATTCATCAACTACATCAGACTGTGTTGCTGATACATCGGCTGTAGTGCGGAAAAATATTACAAGGTATCCATTTAATTTGACAATTATGTACAAATATACCATTGGATACAATTTGCAACAATACATAATCTGAAATGACTGTTCCGATTATGTGCCGTTGAAATATGTCAAAACTTTTGTGTTGTAGCCTAGTAATCTGTCAGAAAAATGTGATATTTCAAAAGCGATATATATAAAAGCATTTTGGAAATAACTATAACGTCATATTATGCATTATTCAATTCTAAACAACTTTTTCAAATAAATTTTTCCACTAAAATGCACTGGGAAAAAATTATTCGCACATTTCAAAAATAACCCGTAAAATGCTATGTTCGGTATTTTTGTTGGACATTCTGTATATACATTTTAACTTGTGTAGTTTTCTAGTGTTATACAGTGAATTGTAAGAGCATATTAAATACATTGTAATTGTACACAAATTTTTGTTTGTTTTAGGCGTCTTCCATATAGTTCTGTATCAAGGTCGTGGAATGAATCGAGAAGAAACACCAGAGTATGGAGACTTGCTACTGCTGAAGATTTCATCGAAGAATATTCTAGTAATCCAGAAAGAGCGCAAAGATATTTTCATATTTTATCTGGCAATTGTAAAGTGTATAGAAACCAAATTAGGCGTTATCGGACTAAGACATGACAACGAATAAAAAAACAAAACATTATTCGCATATTAAAAAATTAACCCGTAAATTGCTATGTTCGGTTTTTTTTCGGACAGCCTGTATATTACAAAAACATTACAGCACAGGAAATAAAAAATAATTTACAGTACATAATGAAAATGAAAGAGGTTACAATATTCCTCTTGTATTTCATTTACATTGAAACATTTCAAGTTTGAATTGAAAAATTGCGCGATCTTTGTATAGAAACTTTGCGCTTGCGCATTGTGGGAGTTGTCCCAGTTCTCTATCTCTCTCGCTCCTACGCATAACACGTTCTGTGTATCCAGTGCTAATGGTTTATATAAAAAGATATATTTACAGTGTACGTTGAATGTCACCTAGGCGACTTTCTGTTGCTTTTCAACTAAATAACAACGTTAATACTTGACGTTCATTACTATAAAATGTAACAACGGTAAGTTCAATAATCATTTACAATAATATTCGCACACATAACATGTAATTGTATGTATAAATCAATATTTTATACTTGTAGCGAAATATTTGTAGGTTAGTAAACCAAAAACTCCCTACACACTAACAGCTGTAGCTGTCATACAAGATATGTAAGTGTATAAAATTAGTGCTAAAAGTGCACATTGAATGGTTAATGATGGTTGGTGGTACACCGAAACCATTCGCCTGTACAAACCAGGGTTGTACCATGACATTTACCAATGAAGATCACCTGAATGTACATCAGAAAAAACATGAGATGGTTTTGAACCTTGGTTCGAAACAAAATATTATCGTTGGTAAGTTTAAATGTGTATTATTACGATTAGAAATATATATTGTGCGGGTTTGAAATAAAAAACCGATGCATATTTGTGTAGTTTTTATTAAGTTTGTTGTTTTTAGCTGATCAGACCCCGACACCAACACGATTTCTGCGTAACTGTGAAGAAGTTGGTTTGTTCCAAGACCTGCAGAATGTGAATCCGTTCGAAGAGACGTTCCGACGCGCTGTGGAGCTGGTGAAAACGGGTTCATTACCTGAGCCAGACCTGCCTGAAGATGACACGCTACACACACCGCATGTATTTCCACATATGCCCGAGGAAAACGTGAATATCTACACATGTACGACGAAAAGTGATAAACTAACATTGAATAATGTTGGTCTAGTAACACCGGCGCCAATAACAAATGACAAAACACAATCAGAAACACAAAACTTAACCCTAGCAACGACCACTGTAGAAAGCCCCGATCACATTTACGCATTGGACGGTGAATCTGCGAGATCAAAAGAGAAAAAAATAAACACGATAAAACACAAACGGCACTACCGTGAACCGCTGAACACCGCAAAAACACACAACACTCCGGCAAAACTGAAATTAAAACAAGCGTTAGACAAGAAAAAACAACGATTGTCTGCGGAAAAAGATGTTACGATCTCGCAGGCATTCGTGGTGAATCCGACGGTGGTATCGAACTTTACAAAGATTAGTGCGCACGAGAAAATAGCGCTAGTGTATCCCTCCGCCAACGCCGCGGGCAGCTGTCAAACTGAACTTGCACCGATTCTGCCGAAACTTGACGCGATAAATATACCAATCAGTCAAAGTGTTGCGTTTTATCCGGTAGTGAAGAGTGTTAAACCTGTGGTTAAAAGTGTTGGTGACAGGAAAGTGAAGGTGACAGCTAATGTAGGCGATGAAACAACGGCGAAACGTCAAGAAATGTTGGAACGAAATCGCGCTGCTGCGATTCGGTGTCGGGAACGGAAGAAACAGTGGATTGGCACGCTGGAGAAGAAGCTGCAGGGTGTGTGCAGGGAGAATACAGACCTGCAGAAAGAAATATCAGATCTGCGCAACGAAGTCGTACACCTCAAGACATTACTTTTGGCACATAAAGATTGTCCGGTGACGAAAGCTATGAATATGGGTGAGTTATCAACGATATTTTAATAATGTTACATTAAAAATACACAATCCTAAAGCCCTTTCATCATTTACCTCAATTTTGATTTAGGTCAAAATCGATCACTTTTTATATTTTCTTCCACCAAACGCGCAATTTCAAAGCAAATCGTTTGAAATTTTCCATACAAATAAATTAAAGTCCACTATTTTTAATGCCGCAAACCGCAATGTCCTATCTTATTTTGTTTTTGAGTTATAGCCCCGAAAAGATGGTAGAATTTTTACATATATTGTAATACTGTTCATTTGATGTTCATATGTTTTTTTTTTGTTTCTGCTAGGACACAACATTGTGATTGGTCCGCCACAAATCGTTGCGATCCCGGTTGGCCTTGGCAACGAAGTATCAACAAACAAAGAAACAGTTGGTAGCGCTGGCGAGGGCGGGAATAAAACAAATTTTAAAACAAAAACCAGCGTTATAGTATTAAATAACTCTTATAGCGAGATTAACCATTGATTTTCAGCCATAGTAATAACGTAACTCGACTTACGAACACACACACAGTGAAGTGTGTTCGTAAGTCGGGACATAATTTTGTTTTTACTGAAATATAATTAAACCTATATTGAGTATATTTATATAAATAAAGTATACGATAACATCACAATTATTTTTATATTAACTTTTTATTTGTTGTGATATTTTCAGCTATTTTATAAGTTTATTTTATTGTATATAATCGAAGCGATATTTTTGTATATACATGTATTAATATTTTGTATTGAAATAAAATTGAAAAATATATTTGTATTATTTTCTTAGCAAAAGTATATTAATAAAAATATTGTTTTAACCCTGAAAAAATAATATTGGGTTTTACACACTATAAGGAAGTGTTGGAATTATGAAAAAATCAAAATTTCGATAGAAATTAATATTTTGAAGTACAAATTAATTGTTTAAAATTTTGTATTAAAATCTCTTACCTTTTTCTTCGTCTTGTATTGAAGTTTTAATTTAAAACTTGAATATTACAACATATACTGACATTCTCCTGTCAAATGTTGTTCGTGTAACTTCGTCACGTACGCCGATCTTACCCGAAGGGGTCCGATCTCTGCTGTGTAACGCTGATGTCTTTTGCTTGTGGTGAGGTGCTCAGTCTTGTTCAGTTGTGGTCAAAGTGTAGTGTAGACACAGTGCTAAAGGTCGTAGGATCATACAATATGACCTGTACAGCTACCAAGTTGTACATATATCATTAAACACACATACATACATACATACAGGGTGTGTAATTGCGGTCATACAACGAAAATAACTTATAACCACAGTGGTTACACGGTAACGAAAGTGAATTAGTGTGAATGTGATACAATTAACCTATTCTTTTGGGATTTTTACGTTAAATTTATTTGAAAGTAAGTATAAAAATGTTTAATTTTGTATTATTTCATCCGTAGTAATATTTGGAGTTTGGAAATAATTCAGTTTTATGTAATTTTTGTTGGGAGACTTTAAGAGAGAAGTTTAGTTAAGATAAAAATATAAAGTTTTGGTAATATTAAATTTATATTAGGTGATTTTAACGAGAGATAAAACGAGAGAATATTTTTTGCACTTTCCAGTGACCGCAGCGCAAGGTTAAGACAGGAAACCCGTCACATTCGAGACCAAATGTTAACAATTAATATTTAAAACAAACTTTTACTAAACTTCCTTTAATAAATTCACTTTTTAAACGGGAGATATCAATACAAAGTTAAGTTACGAACCTCTTGTTTCGTTGTAAAAATTGAAAATAGCATATTACGTAAAACTTTCATTGCTAAAGGCAACTATACATGTTTGTGTGTGTGTGTGTGTCACATATGTATGAGTTTTGTTCAGGAGATTTGGATGCAAGGTTACGACACAATGCCTGGGTTGTTCTTAAATTTGAAACCCAATATTTTAATGATAGTTTTGCACCTACAATCTATGCACTTTTATATGGAGATATCAACGCCCGCTGAGACGACGAACCTTTGACATTTCAGTTAGAAATGAACAATTAATGTTTTTTATTGCTTGAACATAGCATTTTACGGGTTATTTTTAAAGTGTGCGAATCTTTTTTCCCACAATGCATTTTAGAAGAAAAGTGTATTGGAAAATAATGTTTAGAATTTAAAAATACATCATATGTATTTATTTTAAGCACTTATTTCAAAAAGTATTATAGTTTAAAAGAATCCATTTTGTACCTACTTGCAGCAATCCCTCCATTTACGCGGTTTTCATTTATGCAAATTCATATAAAATGCATACATTTTTAAGTGTATTACACATAGTTCTATTTACACGAGAATTTCATGGAACTAATTGCTCGCGTAAATGGAGGGCTGTATATGTAATGTGTATTTTTAAATAAAGAAGAACTATAATTACTGCTTGCAAATTTAACCAAATTTCTTTTATTTTTACAGCCATGGAACTCCTACGCCTCACGTCCAGTCTATTCACAGTTTTGGTAAGTTTATCTGTACGTATGTACGTGTACGTGTGTGTGTGTGTGTGTGTGAGAATGTGACTGAATCAGAGATTGCCAAGTACCAAATTCTTTAGTTTTCACTTTCTAGTTTGTTTTGCACATGCGGTGTGCTGAATGTCAATTTCAAAAACTAAACTACTCAACCAATATTGTTGTTAACTTTTGTTAAAATATTCCAGCATCGAGAAGGCTTTGTCTGTTATACATATATACCGGGTGTCCGAAAAAAAAACATGTAAAAACAAGTATATACAGGGTGTTGCAAGAAAAAACCGAACATAGCAATTTACGGGTTAATTTTTTAATGTGCCAATAATTTTTTCCCCGGTGCATTTTAGAGAAAAAATGTATTTGAAAAAGTTCTTTAATCTGTAAATTGCTATGTTCGGTTTTTTTTTTTCCGGACATTCGGTATACAGGGTGGTGACCGCGATACCGGAACATAGGACTTTAACATGTAAAATCATATTTTTATAATTTCCTGCTTCCCTTATTATTTTAGAGAGAAAAGCTTCAAATAAATGTTGTAGGGCATAAAATTCTACATTAAAATCAATAAACAGAATTAATTTTGCATGCTTTATAACGGCAGAAATTAAATTTGAAAATATTAAAAATTAGCTTAAAAATTTGAATAGCCTTGGAAATTAAACAAAATTAAGGGTCACCACCCTGTATATCTTTGACGTTTAAAATCGCCATGTTTTTTTTTGCTCTTGATGCTCATCTTTTTCCGATGACATCAGTCTACTATTTTTAAAGCGTTATGCATGCATTTAGATGGGAAGTGATTGTCTAGTGTTTGTTTGGTTTTAAAGCAATCAGTGTATGTATGTATGCATGTATGTATGTATGTATGTATGTATATATGTACGTATGTATGTATGTACTTGTCTGTATATATGTATGTATGTAACTGTATATATCTGTAAATATGTTTATATACTCTATGTATGTATATATGTATGCAAATATTGCTATATGTAGATATATCTGTATGCATGTATGTATGTATGTGTGAGTGTATGTATGTATGTAATAGTATTAAAATGTGAGTGATTTCGAATCCCAGACAACTAACAGCGCCATCAAGGTAAACCCGTCGTCACTACGTAATCACATACAACCTTACACATACACACATACATACATATATACATACATACATACATACATACATACATACATACATACATACATACATACATACATAGAGACAAGGTTGGATGACATCACTAATTAAGTCAGGTATTCTCAATACTTGGCGAGTGATTCAATAAGTAAAACATATATTATCAAGTCACATACATACATACATATATACATACATATGTATAACGTAATTGAATATTCATACATACATACATCTTCTGATGTCAATAAAAACAGTGTATGTATGTGTGTGTGTATTTATTAGTAATTAAATCTGGAGTTTCCCCACAATAGATAAATAGTTATTTTAATTTGTAGCAAGAATTAATGAACCTGAAATTTTATCAAATTCGTAAATTCTCGCGACTCAAAAATTCCACACAGTTCGGTGGCTGTACATACACACACACACACACACACGTATGTAACATCAATATTCATAGAAATTTATATAAAATTTCTCTTGGACGCCGGTTCAACTTAAATTTAAAGTCCCTGAAATATAAAATGCTGTCCCTATTGTAGCATTAATGTTACAGCGAACAGGTATGCAATGCGTGTAGTTTCGGTTTCATATTGCATGAGGGTCTGATTCCAGAACAGATATAAATATATAATA
>JAGJTL010005648.1:2954406-2983710 GCA_022063505.1 Calosoma granatense | reverse complement strand
ATGAGTGTATGTTGTTTAAAACAAAATCGACTCACTCTTTATCCTCGTACGGCATATGTATGCCGGGATCAGACAGTTTGATCGTGAATGATTTGTCATCATGATTCGCCACGAGTAACTTTCTACACCGGATGTGTCCATGCACGATGCCGTTCTCCTCCAGGTGCCACAGTGCTGACGCCAGGTACGACGCAGCCTCCACCAGGTCCACGGACTTCAGTAGACTGCGGTTGTGACGCAAGTATTCGTCCATTGGTCCCAGACGGACATAGTCCATTACCATGGTAACGGGACTACGTAACGTCACACCATACAGCCGGACTATCGCATTGGACTGTAAGAATGCCCATTGGTCGGCGAGTTCCATGAACTCTTTCAAATATTGATCACAGTAATCGTGTTTCAGCACTTTCATCGCAACTTCGAGTTTCTTGCCTTTCGTCACCTTCCACATACTGCGATACACTATTGTCAAACCGTCTTTGCTTTCTTTCTTCTGGCCTAGAAAGCAAAGATTTGTGTGAAACTAAAAAGGTATTATAGTGATGACTTTTTAGGTTATACATTAAAATCAACATCTTTATTCTTATTAGATCATATAGTATTATCTTTACTGTGTGTGTGCGTTTTGCGTGATTGTATCTCTCACCAACGGTTGCTGCTAGCACAATTTTAACTGCATTTTAGAAGAAAGAATGCCTGATTAACTATATATTCTATGTTCTAATTTTAGTAAGCATTAATTCATTCGTTTGTCAAGCAACCAGCAATACATAACCACAATACGAGTTGACATTAAATAGTAATAAATGTCAAATTAAGAATATAATATCTAATGCAATAGTACTGTGATTATTTCACATAATTTTGTAAACTATCTTATTAAAACTATAATATTATGTGCAAAATTTATGGACAGATACCTTCTCACATAATTAATTAATATAACCCCAATTCTACTGTCTAAACGTTGCTATAAAACAATTATACAAATCACTTTATTCTCTTATATTTCAACCTTCCGTATTTAAGATACAAGAACACACTTAAACAAACCAATATAGCTGTCAAAATGACAATAAAATACAGTACAATCTTCACTGTCGTTTCATTCGGTAGCCGGCCAAAGAAAACTGAGGTTAGTTTATCTTCCATAAGATGTGTGTATATATTGGGTGCACTTTTCACCCACACTCTAACTATATTCGTCGTCCATTGTAGTTTCAAGTCACGTTGTTCAACAATACATCTCCATACGCCCATATGTGACTGGTTAACGGCGTTCACTCTGTCTATAGTGACCGCTGCCAGTGTTATAGGTCCATGGTCAATATAGACAGTGTCATTAAGTGTCCATTTCTGCATTAAGTCTGTATACACATGTCCTAATATCAGTGCATTAGAGTGTAACGTCAGTATTTGTGTTGCTCTTGTGATTGTATCATAATTGTTCGATCTTACTGCTATTGTAGTCACTTGTAAAACTAGTTTTTGGCCGTTTATTCTATAAAGCATACATACATAAACACCAGCATCAACTATCGTCGCTGATTGAATCTGAATACCATTAGTAACAACCTTTATTCTCGTCATATTCAGTGGTAAACCATTCAATGTCCATTCCGTCTGCGCTTTTGGTGATTCTTTATTAATAGTAGGCAACAAATTGCTATTTTCTATTATAAAACTCTCTTTCTCATTCAGAACAGCGCTATGTGCATGGTGTCTCAAGTATTGTCGTATTTTCGTGCGAGTTTCAGGACTAATATCACCACAATCAAATTCGTTACAGCGGCCTGTCGATTCCGCTGGTCCCTGGCACAATTTGCCGTAGATATTCGGCCTGGGGTTGGTACAACTGCGATATCGTACGCCTGTACCACCGCCACACGACACCGTACACTGCCACGGGCCCCACACACTCCATCCACCGTCCACCGGGGCTCCGTCAATGTCCAACGGGGCACAGTTTGCTGTCCACGTGACCCAGCCCTTCTCTGCCCCGATGGAGAACCAATAAAATAGCAACGTCTCGTTGTGTTGATAAAACAATACACTCTTGTCATTCCTCAGTACTTGTATTGATGTTTCATTGAACAACACTTGGTACTTAGTCCAGTGATGTTCTCTCAGAGCAGGTTCAGTCATATTAACCGACTTTAGCGTAACGGCTTTGTGTTTAGTGTTTAAGAGAAAGATAATATACGTTCCTAAATCACCTATTGCTAGTCCGTAGTAATTCAACTGACCAGGTAGCAACAGAAGTGGCACTAATACTACACCTGTTCCTCGTAGATACAGCGTTAGATTGTTAGTTACTTCTTCTTCTTCTTCTTCTTGCCACAGACTTATCGGCATGATACGGCTGAATATTGTTGTACTAGTACGTTCCGTGTGACACGCCGCGCACTGGAAATACACGCCGATTATATGATCCTGTATACTCATGTATGTGAGGAAGCCAGGCTCAAATGCGGCCGATTGATTTTCATGTCGCCACTGGAACAATGATTCAGACGAACCTTCATGGCTGAGCACGACTTCGCCACGGCGTATCTGTAGACGAAATGGGGCCCACCGGCCTGCCGGTATCAGATGAGGTAAGGTTTTTTCTTTAACCAACTGTGCAGTACTCTGACTTGCTCCATAGCGCAGTAATACACGTTCATTCTGTTGTGCTCCAATAGTGAGTTGCATATACCCGTTGCTGCCGTTCAGTGGTACGAACTCGAAGATTATTCCATCAAGGAGATCGGGGTTCCACTCTTTCAGGGCAAAGTGTAGGCCACCGTAGAGGCCGTACTCTTTCCATTCGGGCAGTATATAGACAAGTCTACCGCGACCGTTGCTTCTAGTCATGACGATACATTCTTCGGGACGTGCACAATCACGTACGTTACACAGGTCCATTGGAACCTAATGTACAGGGGGGGGGTAGGGTAGGTGAATTAGTGGGAAAAATGTTATGTAAGAGATACATTAGTATCTAATATATCAGAATAGGTGGATTAGTGGTAATAGTAGACATTTATGAATATTGGGATTTAGAACAGTAACATATGGTGGGGATATTTTTCGGTCTACTAAGAAACCAATATTTCTATACCTGTTTATCCGTTGTATAACACCACGGCCCGGCAATGTTTCTCGACGGGTCGCGACAGTAATTCTTCGCATCGGTCACATTCTGATCGGCATACAGACTGCTGTTTCTATACATGTCCGGTATTGCATGTGGCACGTTGGACATCCAGTGTTGACATGTGCGGTTAGAGCGTGTTGTATTCAACGTTCCTATGTAATCATTGCCTGTACCCGCCATTCGGCACTCTGTCGCCTTGCACAGTCTAATGTGACAATACTGCTTTGTATACTGACGTTTTGCATCCGTAGTTCTGTCTAGTATATAGCAGTATGTGCCATTCTTCTCGCTGTAAGGGTCGCGGCAATAGTTCCAATAAGACAATGCAATTTTTCTACCTATTTCAAGTAATAATTATAATAACGCAGTTTTTCTACCCATTTCAAGTAACAAATATAATAATGCTGTTTTTGCTAATGTAGGTATTAGAATACCAAGAGGATTTTTATAAAATCCAAAACCGTCTCTAGCTTTTTTTTAATCCTAATTAAAAGATCCAAAAATAATCCTATATGTATGTATGTATATAGAAATACATTCTTCATTAACAGTTCCTTTTCATTAGTTACTGTTGTACTGAGAATTTTCATGAATTTAATTAATTATAGTAATAATTGCATTGCCTACATACTATTCACAGGTCGATATTAGCACCGCTACTATGGGCTACTAAATTTTCTACTAAAACTGACACTGTTGCTATAAAAATACACAAGTCTTACTGTCAAATTTAGTATAAATATTTAGCAACTCTTAGTAGCGATGTTAGTACGAATTTTTGAATAGCAGTCTGTATGATGCTACTCTGCTCGGTTTCCGCAGTCGAGGTTCAACTTAAATCCGCGAATCAAAACAAAATCGCTACTGCCGGGACAAAAGGTAATAAGTTATAAAATTTGAATTTCGAATTAGACAAATTTAAAAAATGTACTATATAAAATATACATACATTTTTTTATTGCAATTTGTTCATTAATATTTTCCTTGGTAATAATACTTTAGGAGTAACGTATAAAATTAATTAAATAAACTTTAGATTTCACGTAGGGACTTCAAATTTGATCCAAGAACAATATGAAAAAAAAAATAAGACTTATGACCGTTTGTTCCGGCAGTAGCGAATTATAGAAACGAAACATGGTTGCTTACCTGTCCCCATAACATTAATGTTACTAAACACATTTGATATTTAAGTTATATTTAAGTTGAACCTCGACTGCGGAAACCAGGCACTAGATACGATTCAATACTGTTTGACATTTACAAGTTTGTACCCATAATCCTCTAGTATCCTAACCTACAAACTACTAGCGCATAGCTTGCCTATTTTTGCCACTACATTTTCGTCGTGTGTCCACGGTAAGCACATCTGTCCGTTGTTCGTTATATCCTGGTGCCCCGTGTAGCTTGTTTCGTCTTTGTTCAGTACACAATCAGGTGGAAATGGTTTAGGCGGCTGTGCACGCTCACCAGGTGAACAATAGAATGTCCAGTGTGTTGTAGTTTGTCGTGAAGCTGGCGAGAACCAACGGAGATGCGATATAAACTCGTTCTGTACTTCCAGCAGTAATTGAGTGCCCATTTTACGATGGTAGTACACTTGCAGGGTTGTGGAGAATAGTGTTATAGTGAACTCATGCCACTGCCAGTAGTCGAGTAGGTTTAAAACGGTAATTGTCTTTAAAACCACTGGAATATTGTGTGACTGATACAGTGTTACCGTTGTAGAATTATCCATATCATATAATGTCAATCTAAACACAAATGTTGGCATAACTTAATGACAAATGTAACTGATTATATCTGTAATATCTGAAACAGCCGCGGGAAAATTATAGTTTGACACAAGAGGTTATGTTAACTTTGCGCGCGAGTTCTGAAGGATTAGTGGTGCGCGTGATACAAGAATTTATTAGTGAAACACACCTTATTCTTGGCCATTCCTGTGCGGGACTCGCTTGAAAAACAATACAAGCTGCATGTACAGTTCTCACGTTAAACTTCAAATCGAAACTAGGGTTAGTTGTTTTTCTAAGTTGGTAGAATCTTTCGTAACGTTCCTGTGACGTTGTATGAACTGCGCAATTATCCATTTCGTCACAATCATTAGTTGTCCACAGCATGTGTTCTCCACGGAAGCTATAGTAGAAGAATTGATTCCTGCGCTGGCCAAATAAACCTTTCTTGTACTTGTACTCGGCGAGGAACAGCGGTTTAGTGCTGTTATCTCGGCGCAGAGATACAAAACCTCTATCCCACGTGATTGTGAAATAAGTGTACACTGTTGATTTGATTATATCCACACTTGGTTCATAGTCCACTACGTCCATATTTCCAACTGTCAGTGCAGAGTATGTATTTGAAATGTACACTTCTATACTTGTACCGAATGTGTTCATTTCTCCCGTGTTTAATGGCAAAGCGAACAGGGATAAAACAATACTAACAGATGCATTCAATAAACTATCAGAATTCCACAATTTCACACCGAAACTAAAACTACTGCTCGTTGTATTTACTATTTCTGTATAGTGTGTATATATGCTGGTATTTTTTGTGAACGTCATACACGGCTCTACACTACAGAACGGAACATCACACTGCTGTTTGAGGACATTGTCGTTTGTTTTGACAAAACACCACGGGCCGGCAGTGTCGCCATCTGGGTTACGACAATAATTCTCCGCAGTGGCGCGAGTTTCATCTGGGAACTGACGTTTGGAGAACTTTCGTTGTTCGTAATATGTTGACGTGCGCGGATTGAGTACTTTCTTACGATGTTTGTCCCATTTGAGACATTTGTTATCGGCAACTGACCTAATTAATACATATATTATGGATATAATATTGTACTTTTGTCAATTTGGAGGTTATATCTATCTACGTATTGATTTTATAGCGATTGTGAGCTGTTTTGTTGGTCGCACTGTGGTTCAACTTTAATCTACAGTACAAAATAGACAATATCGATGTGAAATTATACGTTGTTCAAGGCTACTAAAGTATTGCTTACCTGTACGTATAACATTGATTACGTTTACACGTACAACAAAAAAGTAGTTTGAGTTAGAAAAAGGCGACTCATGAAAAGTAAATATTAATGCTACAGTGGGAACCGATTCGATATTGCGCGAATTTTAATTCGTAAATTTAAGTTGAATCCGTGATATAGTAGTATTTTTAAAAGATGTCACTTTTAGGTCACCTGCATCATATACGAATTAACGTATAGGTAAATATATTTATCTCCGTCATTTGAATGAGCACGATAAGGATGGATTATAATACGTTTGTCTTTAGACTGTCCGAACAAAACTACGACAAGCTTAACAAAATGATGCCTCGTTGTACTCGATACTATTGCAATAACGTACGTCGATTTGTTGTTTCCTACGTTACAAGCTGGCACATATGCGCATGGCGACAATTTAAAATTTTTGACAGTAAATCCATCATGGCTGACCTCATGTCTCCCATATTTAAGAAAAATTTTAAAATATCTTCAGTTTTACTAAACAAAATTCGGTCTATATTACAGTAGAGAAAAAATTAAATAGGATTGATGTCTTACAATTTTTTGCCTAAAATGTCTAGAAATTGCTAAAATATACAATATTAACATACATTTGACAGGTGTAGATTATGTGCCGCCATAAAAATTAAATAAACAACGTTGCTGAATGAGACAAAGTGGGCGTGGTTAAAATCTATGTTCGTACTGTTCCACGATGACCTTGAAGTGACATCTCTTAAAATAAATAGTATACCTATTATGTCTGCCTGCGTATTCCATACCCGGACCAGTCAATCTACACTCTGTGTACCTGCACAGCGGTACCATGCATACATCGTCCACTAACTCCACGTTCATACTATAACACCAGGGTCCGTCTGCACGCCGTGTTGGATTTCTACAATAATTCCTCGCGTCGCGTATACTTTTCCCAGGGAACATACTATCCACCAATGTGCCTTGTTTAGCGTGCCAACTTTGACATCTCACACCACTCTCTGTAGTGTCCACCTCGCCTGTATACTCTAAGCCCATGTGTGTCAACTTGCACAGGTTAGTATCTGTCAGATTCATTGCGCAACTACTGTGTATGTATGTATGTACGAGTACAGTTAGAATTAACATATATAACTGTAAAATATTACAATATACATACATATTTATACGTGCAGGTTTGAAATATTTTCAATAAATTCGACGACAAAAAAACATCAAACGTCATTTCAGCTTGTTGTTTGTTATTGGCAAAGATAGTGTGATTATTTATTTAGTATATATTTTATGCGATACTTTGCTGGTTGCATAACAAATTTAAATATATTTCGTTCGATAAGCGAGCATATCTTTGTATTTAACATTATACAAGTACAGTGGAACCTCGCTTAACGTGCATAATTCGTTCCAGAATCTTACTCGTAATGCGAAACACTCGTTAAGCGAAACACTCGTTAAGCGAAACAAGATGCTAGCACAACGGAATTTTCCCTTTCCTCGTCGTTCGTTATGCGAAACATCGCTAGTTACGCGAGTCATTTTCTACAATTTGTTTTACTCCTTATGTGAATTACTCGTTATGCGAGGTGCTCGTTAAGCGAGGTTCCACTGTATTGACTGTAATTTTAAGTGGTACATATTTAGACTGGTCGCATCCACCAAATTGTGGTTCTCGGGTGGAGGCGCTCAGAACTGTATAACTATTGGTCCATAGCATATTGAATGTTTCGTTTTTAACAGCTTAACATCTTTATGAAGAATACACGATTCAGTTTGAATTTAATTAGTGACCGTTATAGTGCATTACAACTATCGCTTTCGACAATTGTTTATTACTAATAACATAATTCGCTACTGCCGGGACAAAAGGTCATAAGTCTATTTTTTTTTAATATTTCTCTTGGATCAAATTTGAAGTCTCTACGTGAAATCTAAAGTTTATTTAATTAATTTTATACGTTATTCCTAAAGTATTATTATCAAGGAAAATATTAATGAACAAATTGCAATAAAACAATATGTATATTTTATGTAGTACATTTTTTAAATTAGTCTAATTCGAAATTCAAATTTTATACTTATTACCTTTTGTCCCGGCAGTAGCGAATTATCGCATAGAATAAACAATAACTAACAGTATACGTGTCTTATGCTCGGTTTCTTAGTGAAGTTTCAACTTAAATCTCGGATCAAAATAAACAATATCAAAGCGAAACATTAATCTCACTAGACCGATTCAATATTGTTCGTTTCGCGGATTTAAGTTGAACCTCGACTGCGGAAAGCGGGCATTAAGAATGTATGTATTTGATTCGATATTATGCTGTGAGTTCACAATACCTGCTGTGATTTAAAACGGCTGTGATTATTGCATGTTGTAACATACCTTTGTACACCTGTAGGTCCTTCGTATTAATGCATACCGGTGTGGCGGGCAGCAGACAGGCAGCTGATATGCTATCAGTCAACGAGTCACCTGATATTATATCCGGCTGGCATAGCAATAGAGGTGACTTATCTATATATACATACAAATATTAGTATCACTACAATAGAACGGCTCCTCGTTATTCAACTTAAATCTCTACAATCTAACTGTGTGCGCACTGCTTACGCTGTCCGCTGTAACATTAATGCTACAATGGGGACAGTATTCGATAGTACTAGAATTTTAATTTGTGAATATTAAGACCGTTATTGCCAGGAACAAAACAAGCGGTTGTTTTGACAAATCAAGCGCTTGTTTTTCAAGCGGTTCATTCTTTTCAAGCGGCTTGTTTTTTGACAGTTCGAGATATGTATAACCAATAAGTGTATATATATATTAAGCAACAAATTACGAAAAAAATTGAAACTGCCCATGGAAGATGAAGGTGGGTTCATTAGTTTCATGAATAATTACACTGGCAACATTTTTTTAACCGGGTTTCCCAAGAAGGTGGCTAAATTACCGAACAGCCGAAAGTGACAGCCAGAAAACAAGCGGCTTGAATGCATTTTCTAGCAAAAGCCGCCAGCCAAAATTCAAGCCGCTTGATTTTGTTCCTGACAATAACGGGCTTTAGAGATATTGCTAAAGAATCGATACTGTATTACGTTTAGATTCGTGTGGATTTAAGTTGAACCTCAACAAATATAATACGTCTCACTTACCATATTCTGACGGTGGTAAACATTCTTGTAAATATATCGCCGAACTAGCATCATTGTAAGCGGCCATTAATTGTTGTACACTCTTGTACCGGCGCAGGTCATCGTTAAAGATAAACTCATCCTGTCCGATTTTCTCCAGTTTGTAACTCTTCGGTTTCAGGCTGTTCTTCACGCACACATCTATGTAGAATGTGTTGTATTTCGTTTCGCTTTCGCGCAATATAAAACACCCAGGTCGATTGTTACGTTTCTCCTCCAGTTTAGCGTAAGAGAATTCACCACCGACCGGCCCATGGCATTTCATGGCGTACAGCCGTTGTAGCGATGGTGTTACGATGTCTTTGCACAAGTTAAAGATCCATTTCACCATCAGACGATAGTAGCCGTCCAGCAGACTAACGAATGATTGCATTACGGGCAACGAATTGAATTTAAGATAGGATGGTATACCGTTTTTACGGCTAATTTCCACGGTTCCATCATTTCGTACAGAGACGAAACACAAATCACCTATCGTGCACAACTGTTGCCACATCTACAATACAAAACAAAAGTTGTTACGAGTTACTATGGAAACCGTGTAGACACAACTGTTAATAAACAAGTGAATAGCGAAACAAATATATATGTATGTTTATATAACTCACCTCACGCTTTGAATCATAACACACGCGTACACCAGGTTCACTCGGATGAAACGGTGACACACGTACATACACACTACACACACTGCCATCCATATCTGTCACTGCACGATACTCTTCCGACAGGTACTCCGGTGCCATCGCCTCCAATTGCTTGAGGTACTCGGCCTTAACGTACCACGCATCATGACCGGATTTCTTAATTTTCCCCAACGAATCGTGAATCGGTTTCTTTATAAAGAACGAATGTCGTTTCAACACCTCCTTCGGTATGTACTTCTTGTAGTCACTCTCCACTATCTCGCGCGGTATATCCTTCTCCAGGATAACTCTGTACATATCGGCCACACCGAGTCCGACCAATTCACGTTTGTACTTTTCGTACACAATGTCCGGTATCTTGTTCTCCAACACATCGTTACGTGCCTGATGGAAGTAATAATCGTACGCTTTGACATCGTGCTTCTTCAAATTGGATATATTCGCTACCTTGTACCGAATGCGAAAATCATATTTACTATTCTTCTCCGTAAACACTGCGTTCAGAGCGAGAAAATTCTTCGATCCGTGCTCACGTAACGAGAACAAATGTCGCGCTATCGGACCGATGCACAAATGTTTACACACATAGATACAAGCGTCTTCAGCGGTCGTTGTCGGTGTGATAGGCACTTTAACAGTCTTTGTATCGAGTACAGTATTGACAAAGATCACAGAATCTTCCATTTTCCTACTGGACGCGCATTGTAACCGATTTAAAACGCACTAATCTGTCAACGAGCAAATTGTTTAGGTTATGAAGAGATTGCCCGCGACAGCCCACATTACTGTTATCAGAGATAAACCCCTGCCCGTGATAGGCGGATTGTGATAAACTCTTGTGTCAACAACAGCAATAAACTCGAATGCATGCAATTAGTTATAAACACACTTGTCAAGTTGTGACCAAAGTACACTGTCACTGTAGCGGATTGTACCATTCTTTCCGCGATAAACAAACCCATTCACCATGACTTTTCGCACTCAATCTGTCGTACTCGGGGAGGCGAACACAAAAATACAGACAATTATTAATGTAAACATTGAAAATAATTGATAAGATTATTATTGGTTGTTGTGACTTGCTTGTGTGTATATGCATATATACAAGTATCGAAGAAAAAAAACATCTAGCGCCATCTGTCCGTGAGTCGTTGAACTATAAAAGTCAAATGTCAATTGATGTACAAATTTATGGCGGTAAGAATCATTATTGTTATTTATAAAACAAAAATTAAGTTGTTTACTGTCAAAATACGGTTTGAAATATGCCAGAAATACGACTGGTAAAATGGAATATTAATTAATAATAGTTAGTAGGTGTTTCTGTTAAAGAAATATTTCATTTTAGATCGAACACTATGGCCATGTATGTACATTACCTGCAGAAAAAGATAACAGATCATTATTAATTCGAATTGTTGAAACATTTCGAAGATTTTTCGTCATCAATGAACTAAATCCGCGTGCATTCAAGTATTGTCGAAGTCAGTTTGAGTTTAAACAAGAGAAGAAAAAGCATTTGAGGAACTTTAAGTTTGTAATTCATCCATTTAGTGCATTTAGGTGAAACTTTTTTTAAGAATGTACTTTTATTTGTTGATAGTAATATTCATGATTAATTCTAGGACATGTTGGGAAATATTTATGACATTAATTTCACTGTTTACCTTGTTGTTTTCTCCGTATATAACTACATTTACACTATATCCTCATATCTCTCTGATGCCAACATGGAAGACGAATTTAATTCTGTCTCTGGATCTGATTTGTCTGTTGGACGTTATTTTAAATTTTCGAACTGGTTTTTATGATTGTCGAAGACGTATTAACTTAAAAACAAGTAACGTAATAAAGTAAGTGACAGCAGTTGATACTGAAACAGATTGAATATCAAATACATTTGTATATTAATTCTCAAAATTGAATTGATACAAGTTAATATCATAAGATAATGTTATAATATTAATACTACACGGAGACATATTGCTCGTGTTTTGATTTCAGTCTGTATGTATGTACATTTATAGGAACTACGTGAAGACATATTTCTTCCTGGACTTGTTGTCTTGCTTGTATCCCGTGTACTACGGTATACTTACATGGACTTCTATACAACAGTCTGTCGTACTGTTTGCTCTTAACTTNTGTGACTGGTTTGAAAATGTTTCGCTTGTTTCCCTGCATGAAATATCTGCACAACACATGTGAAGTGCTGAGCTGGAAGAACTACAATTGTAAACTAACCTTAATCATTGTTTCTTCGCTGGTCGTGACACACTGGATCACATGTGTGTGTATTGTAGTTAGTACACTGAGTGTTGGATTGTTCAGCAGCGATACGCCATTACACCAGTATAGTATTACATACATATACAGCGTGCCCATAAAAAAAACCGAACATAGCAATTTACGGGTTAATTTTTTCATGTATGGAAAATTTTTTCCCAGTGCATTTTAGAATTAAAAAATACATAATATGACGTTGCAATTATTTGTAAAATGATTTTGTACATTGAGAAAAAGGTATTTGAAATATCACATTTTCATGACAGATTAGCAGGCTACAAAACAAAAATAGTCACAGTTTGCAACAATACATAAACTAAAATGACTGTTCCGATTATATGTTGTTGAATTATGTTAAAATTTTTATTTTGTGGCCTACTAATCTGTCAGAAAAATGTGATATTTCACAGTTACTTTTCTCGATATATAAAAGCATATTGGACATAACTATAACGTCATATTATGCATTTTTAAATTCTAAACAACTTTTTCAAATAAATGTTTCCTCTAAAATGCACTGGGAAAAAAATTTCCTATACATGAAAAAATTAACCCGAAAATTGCTATGTTCGGTTTTTTTTATGGGCACCCTGTATATGTATTCCTATATAATTAATGCTACAATAAGGACAGCATTCGCGGATTTGAGTTTAACTTCGTGTCTCTTAGAATCCTGGCATATGTCGATATATTTACAAATATGTTGGTATATTTTAATATACTGCGCTGTTCTCAGATCATGGATCGCACGTGATGATCTATGGAACAGCAGTCAGTTAATGATCTACACTACAGGCCTGATGCGTACCGCTTGTATCATGTCTAACGCAGAGTACGAAGCGAACGAACGTCAAACTACAGAGGACCAACTGGTCATGTGTATCATGTGGATACTCACTCGAGTTTTAATTACTTTAATCATTAGTAAATATAATTTGCATCTTATATTTGCTATTCGTACACTCCTGCCAAGATTCATATTCTTATAATGCTTGCTATCTGTAAACTCCCATTAGGATTAACATTCTTATAATGTTTGCTATCCGAAACTTTCTGCTAACATGTACATTCTAATAATATTTACTATCCGTAAACTCACATTAATAGCGCTTGCTATCGGTAAAATCCTGCTAAAATTATCATTTTGACAGTGCTTGCTATCCGCAAATTTTTGCTATGATAACCTGTCTTATATTCCTGTGCTGTTCACAAACTCCTTCTAAAATAAATTGTCATATATTCTTGCATTATCCCTTAAATTTTCGTTTAAATTAATATTGCTATATCGTCGTGCTATCCTACCGTTAAAATAACCTGTCTTATTTTCCTGTGCTATTCACAAACTCCTTCTAAAATAAATTGTCATATATTCTTGCATTATCCCTTAAATTCCTGTTAAAATTAATATTTATATATTGTCGTGCTATCCTACCGTCTTATATTCCTGTGCTATTCACAAACTCTTACTAAAATAAATTATCGATATATTCCTGCATTATCCCTTAAATTCCTGTTAAAATTAATATTCGTTTATTGTCGTGCTATGCTACTGCTTAAATAAACTGTCTTATATTTCCCCCATATCACAATTTAAACTAACCTATATCCCGCGCACCACTAATACACCAATAGTCCAGCGGAGAAAAAACAATGTACATCTCCACGTGCAAAGTTATAATTCCCCATCCCGTATGAAGACTTTCCAAATAGAAACCAACGTAAACTGTATGCATGTTTATAGGCTTTCTTATACAAATAACAAGATCAATTATTTCATCACAAACCAAATACAAAGAAATGGTACTGCAACTGAAACAGTACATGCATCATAAACAACTGTCAGCCTACACACAAAACCGGCTGATCAATTACTACGAGTTTCGCTTTCAAAAATGGTTCTTTCGCGATGAAGAAATACTGAGTATGATCTCGGGACATTTGCGACAAGTAAACAGTTTAACCTTTAAAGTTTATTCGTAACAGATTAATGATATATATGTGTGTGTGTGTGTGTGTGGGTAGGAAATACGACGACACAAGTGTCAAAAGTTGGTTGAGAATGTGCCATTCTTCCAAGAACTGCCACAGTTCTTACTGATACGGATTATATCGTGTCTACAGCTGGAGATATTCCTAACCAACGATGTGATTGTCAAAAGTAAGACCCGGGGGAGTTCTATGTACTTTATAGCGTCGGGCACAGTGGCCGTGTACTCGGATACAGGCAGAGAGGTACGTACCTATAGTCTTATGTTTAAAAGAAGTCACTTCAAAGCTATCTGTATCATATACGAATTAACATATAGGTACATATATTTATCTCTGGCATTTGAATGAGTGCGATAAGGATGGATTATAACACGTTTGTCTTTAGACTGTCCGAACAAAACTACGTCAAGCATAACAAAATTATGCTCGTTGTACTCGATACTATTGCAACGACGTACGTCGATTTGTTATTTCCTATGTTACAAGCTGGCACGTGGGCGCATAGCGACAATTTAAAATTGTTGACAGTAAATCCATCATGGCTGACCTCATGTCTCCCATATTTAAGAAAAATTTTTTCAATTTTACTAAATAAAATTAAGTCTGTATAAAAGTAGAGATAAAATTAAATAGGGTTGATGTCTTAAAATTTTTTGTCCAAAATGTCTAGAAATTGCTAAAATATACAATATTCACATAAATTTGACAGTTGTAGATTGTGCTGCAATAAAAATTAGATAAACAACGCTGCTGATTGGGGCAAAGTGGGCGTGGTTAAAATCTAAGCTCGTACTGTTCAACGATGACCTTGAAGTGACATCTTTTATAAATAATACTATATATGTACATACAGAATTAAATAATAAAAATATGCTTTTTTCTGGCTGGCTAGCTCTACCATCGTCACGATGGCCAACACTTTGGCGAAAACGGAATGGTTCGACCGGATATGCTTCGTATTGCAACCGTAGTAGCAACGGAACCATGCGAACTCTATCGGTTGGACCGTAAAGACTTTGTCAGCATTATACGGCCGTTTCCCGAACTACTGGAGGACATTGAACAACGTGCCACTGAACGATTGCACGATATCACCGCTATCGATGATAAATATCGACAGTGTCACATTGACAAGAACAAGAACAAGCCGAACATTATCTGAAGCGAGCCGCCGCAGGGAAAGTAGTAAATAAAATAGATGTTGTTTTGTTGTATGGATTTTTTTTCTTTAGTTTTGTAATATCAGTACATATTATATAATATAATGTTGTTGTTGTTGTTGTTGTCACTTAAATGTTACTATCGCAATTACTTAGTAGTATTTCTCTAGCTTTTTGACACAACAAAACAGTACAAGAGCAACGTATATAAATAATCAATCTAACTTAACCTAAAATAGTGTGTGTGTGTGTGCCTGTCAGTGTATATTGTAGATGTATGTATGGATGTATGTGTATAGGTATTTTGTAGATGTAGTATGAATAATTGTAGGTTAGTAAGTGATGTAATGTGTCTATGTATGTATGTATGTATGTATGTACGGATGGATGAATGTTTATATTATAGATGTATACATGCATTTATTGTTGCTATTTGTATGTGTGTATGTAAATGGTTGATTGTATAAAGATTCCAGTAAATCTGCCCAAGGTATTTGAATTAAAATGAAACGACAGTTTTGTTAATGTATGTATGTTAGTATGTATGTCAGGTATTTTTGTCTAGGTTTAAAATCTGTTAAAAAGTAAAAATGTCTGTCTGTCCGCTTATAATATTTGTATGTAACGGCTGTAGTGTATCTATGTTAGTGTGTATGTATATATATAATACTGTCCATGTATGATATAACACGTATGTATAACTGTGTATTCTGTATTATAATGTTATGTATGTATGTATGTATGTTTGAGTATGTATGTAAATGCTTTGTATGTATGTATTGTGTTTACATGTGTGTATGTATGTAAATACTTTGTATGTATGTATGTATTGTGTTTGCATGTGTGTATGTAAATGCTTTGCATGTGTATGTATTGTGTAAGTGTGTATGTATGTATGTAAATGCTTTGTATGTATGTATTCTGTATTATAATGTTGTGTATGTATGTAAATGTTTTGTATGTATGCATTGTGTTAGTACGTGTATGTGCATGTATGTATGTATGTATATATACAATGTGTGTAGTCATACTTAAGTTAGTCATTAAGTTCCACTACGCCGCTGACGGCTGGATGTGGTATAGGTGGTGCTGGTGTCGGTGCTGTTGTCGGTGCACCTGGTGTTGCTGCAGCGTCCATCCCTGTCGGTGGCACCAGTCCATCTAGTTGCAGATTGTTGAATGCAAATGACACAGCGGACGAGCCGGCCGGCAGCTGTTGTGTCAATGTAGCAGCTTGCGGATTCAACTGATTATACGTGCTAAGTAGTTGTGCAAATTTACTATAATCACACACAGCAGAGAAATAAATTAGTAATATTCTATGCCAGTAGATTCATTTACAAGTACTATAAGTACAATGTAAACTCTATCTGAAATGACAGTTTAAATTTTAACTTGCCGTGGAAATTTTTATTAACGAATTCTTAAGATTACTACTGACAGATATCTTAGTAGAATGATAACGCGGGATGTTATTGTAATGAAGTACACAGTGTACGTATGTTGGTATACCTGGCATCCGGTACCATCGCCAAGTTGCCAGTACGGCGCATCTGCTGGATGTACTGTTGGTAGATCATCTGCATACGACGCTGTTCCATCACACGAAGTTGGTGTCGCTCCTCGACACGTCGGTACATCTGTAACACATACATACATTAGTTAAAAAGCAAAGTTTATTACAAGAAGCAAAACTTGCACGTGTACACTGCGAAATATGCAATTAATAGGTTCGTTCGAATTATACTCCAGCGTTTTACTATAAAATGTGGCAGAACGTGACGCGGGGTTTAATAGTACACAACTATACTCGGCAGTACAAATGTAATCAGTAGATTTTGTATTCTGTCCGATTCATTTGCAGTTCCTGTAAGTTTAGCTGTCAGTCTGAGTCACTTGTCATTCGAATCTACTGAGAAATGGAAGTTGATTTATTTTCGTCAACTAGTAATTCAGGCGATTCTAACTCGGATGAAGATGATGAGGTAATGATTTATTTACTTATAATTAAAAACCGACTTGCACGAAATTCAATACGAAATTTTGTTGAACAAGTGATTTCTAATTATAGGGAAAAAGAATTTATATCCAAATATATAACTTCGATGTCTGGACAGTAATGTTTTCTACTTGTTTCTCTTTAACCTGTACAACATGTCAAATGTCATTTCATGTATCTGCGAAATACGCATGCGCGTACAGTTACTGCGGCCTACAGCAAGTATTTCATCAGTCACTGTGAGATTTTCAAATGCCGCGCTCTTTTTTCTGCTATCAAGCAAATACAACAGCATCTGGTGACTTTACAGTATATTGCAAAGCGAAAAGAACACTAAAACTAACGCTGCCGTAAACAATATCTCAATAACATTTGTATTGAGAATGTCGTTGTTTGAAAAAGATTCTAAGAGAACATAGATTGACTACATGTTCAAATGTGCTATGTGCGCGTGTGTGTTTGACTGTACTTACACTGTAGTCTCCCCGTTGTACTTGTTCGCTAATCTTCTGTACCATAGTCGGTAGCAAGTTGTTGATTTGTGCCGGTGTCCAACCCGTGTTATCGTCCTGGAGTAGTGCGCGGAGTGTTTCGTACATACCATTTCGTACCATGGTCTGCATTAAACCTACATACATACATACGAGAAATATTAGCAGAAACAAAACAAATATGCGTTGAACAAGTGTATATGTTACTGGCGCTGTATTCTGTTGCAAAACGACTGAGTTCTGTATTGGTGTGTGTCCTCAACTGTTATGTTTGTCAATATGTTGGTCTACAGAATTACTTTATTTACCGACGTCAAACGGTTTTTCAGAACCATGTGAAAAAAAAACAGATGAAACTGTAAAATACAGCACAGTGATTATTATTCACTGTTTTTTCTATTTTATGCTGTTTTTAGTTAAATAAATCACAAAACGTCGTTCTAAGTCTAAAATACACATAAAACGCGTTTTGGGAAAAAATGCAAAGACTTTTGTGAATACTACATACAGATACCAGATATTTGATAATATTTCGTTTATATATATAGATGTGTGTACTCACTGAATTGTGGTGCTTTCTTTTCATTCTCAAATTCTTCCCACGCAGCTTGTCGTTCCTCCTCGTTAAGACCCTCGTCCGCTTTGTTCTCCAGCAGAGAGTTGTGCTCGTGATACTTGAAGATATGCTTGTCGTGTTTCTGTAACAGATCGGCAAACAGCCGGTCTTTCGGTACAAGTGGTGTGGGTCGTTCTTCATCGGGTACAGGTTCAAAACTAACACACACACACACACACACGTACATATATACATGTAGATGTATAAATAATTATGTTATAAAGGTAGTTACTTACATATACAGTTCATTCAAATCATTCTGATTGTAATGTCGGTCGATTTGTTGTTCATCAATTACACGCTTTGATATGGCTTGTTTTGTAACTTGTCGTTCGTAGATTTTATTCTCCATTGTTCCCTACATACATACATGAAGTCAAAGACAATCCTGATATATGATTGTATATTTGCATATACAATTATTCTACAAATTTTCTTTAGAAAATAAACTTTAAGTGTCAAATATGAAGACGCGGGTTCAATTTAAATATCAAAACGAAACTACATGTTGATTTATTTTTTATTATTTCATTAATGCTACAACGGGGACAGATTTTGATTTGCAGATTAAAGTTACAATCTGGTAACGCTACTAGTATTGGTTGTAGTAATACTTACCAATGTTACGAACCGGTAAATATAACACGGTTTCGTCTGTCCGAACCGGTACACCCGGTAGATACTCTGTATATCATACGATGGGTTCCACGACACGTCGAATATGATGACACGGTTCGCCGATACAAGATTAATACCCAGTCCACCAGCGCGTGTCGATATCAGGAACAACCTACACAGGGCAATAAACATACCATAGAAAATAGAATATTAATTTGTCAATATTCTAAAGCGTACATTACACGAAAGTTATTTGATAAAAAAAAAAACTTCATCGTGTATACACGCTTAATACTATGTAGATACTAACACAGAATACAATCAATTGTAATTAAAGATAAATTGAATTATTATTGGGGATTAACTTAAATCCGTGAATCAAAACCCCGCACAATATCAATTTGTTCACATTGTAGCATTAATGTGAGGAGAATAGGTAAGCAATGTAGGTAGGTTCGCTCTCTGATATTGTGAGATTATGATTCGTTAAACGCACAGCGTATAAACCCCGGCATAAGAGTTGTTGAACGAACAGTTTTATTTTATTCTGGTGATTGTATATTTACCTGGCCCGTGTGTTCTTCTCATTGTTGAATGCTTTACACCAGGTGGCTCGGTTATCACAGGATGAGCTACCGTCTAGTCGGAAGTAGTCGAGTCCTAGACTCCAGCTGCCGGGGTAGCCGCCCAGGTGCTCTAGTGATTCGCCCGCTTGTGTTGCTTCGTCAATCTTGGCCAGGAAGTATTCAATCAGATTGAGTGAATACAAGGACTGCGAGAATACCAGCCTGCACATGTACATACATAACACATACTGTTTGCAATTATAATACATATTGACAGATATACTAATATCACTAGTACTTTATATCTGTATTGTACATACACTCTGGAGATAATGCGTATTAGAAATGAATAATATATTTTTCTAGTAATGGATATAACGACTTGTTTTTTGACAGTTCGAGATATGTATAACCAATAAGTATATATATATCAAACAACAAATTACGAAAAAAATTGAAACTATCGACGGAAGATGAAGGTAGGCTCATTAGTTTTATGAATAATTAATAATAATATAATAAATAATAATGAACAGCCGAAAGTGTTAGCCAGAAAACAAGCGGCTTGAATGCATTTTCTAGCAAAAGCCGCCAGCCAAAATTCAAGCCGCTTGATTTTTGCTTGAAAAAACAAGCGCTTGTTTTGTTCCTGGCAATAACGGGCTTAATATATCTTTCTAGTGATGGATATAACGCGTATTTGGAATGAATAATGTATCTTTATAGCGATGCAAATGAGAAATACAGCAACAAAACAGAATATTACTAGTACATGTTATACATACACTTTATCACCAATCAGTTCGCACTGATGTAGAATGTCAAACAGCAATGTTAACTTGGAACTGTGCGCAATATTATCGAGTTCATCGTTCTGACAGAACTTGGACCACCATTCCTCGTTGTTGCTCGCTTGTACTTCGGGCTCGTCTTCTTCAATAGCTACACATTACATACATAGGATGGTACTTAGAGCTTTACAAATACAGTAAACGTTCTATACCGTGAACAGTGGGTAAGCAAAATTCGGGTTACCGTGAACAATCATTTTCATAAATTGATGGCCGTATAAACGTCAACAACCATTTTTATAACATTGACGGCTGTATAACGTGAACAAACCGATTTTCTATAATGTGAACACTTATCATAATCAGAAGAAAGTGAGTTGATTGTAACGTACATTCAATCACTAAATGAACTGAGAAAAAAAGTTGTTCACATAATAAACAGGTATTTATATGCGTAACATATTACTTGTACAATAGAATCATATTGTTTTAAGCATCAAATTAGTGTCTTGTTAACGTGAACAAACCGGTAGGGTGAACACTGTTTTATTTTTTCACGTTATCGTACGTCTACTGTACAACGATATGTATGTATGTATGTATGTATGTGTATGTATGTATATGAATGTATGTATGTACGTATGTTTACAATATAACAACTTACCATTACCGGGATTCGCACGCGTTCTACGTTTCCTAGTAGGTTGTTTATTCTCGGCTTCACTCGCCGAACTACTGTCATCTGCAGAAGTTGATTTCTCCGAATCATCATCGTTGATAAAGTCTTTCAATGAACCTTCTGAATCCTAAACATACATACATGGGACACTTATATTAATGTACACAATATTTTATAATAGTCCACTGCATTTGCATATACCAAAACAAAGCAGTGGATTCGATATCATACTTACATCATCCATCTCGCGCCGTAACCGATCCTGGTTGCTCTTGTCCAACAACACTCGCGGATGGATGCATATCCGCTGTAACTCCTGGAAGTCTTGGAACAAGAAACTGCTGCCCTTGGTGGACGGTGTGCCCTTGCGTGCCAGCTTGTCCAGGTACTCTTTGTACAGGTCACACTGTACCGGTGTGAGCTGTACGAACAGCACGTACTCATGCTTGGGCGGCAGGAATGGGGCGAGTACATTGTAATCACGACGTTCTACCACACCGTCCAACATCTTGTGCAGCACGTGTGCGCGCCGCCGCATGATCTGTATATCGTGCTGGGTGGAGTCGGTGTACTGACCGTTAGTGATCGGGTTCACGAAACGATTCAAGTACTCCTTGTACGTACCTACAACGGACAGACACAATACACACACATACAGGCTGCTCGTTCTGAAATAGTTGATGTAGCTATTCTCGATCTAATATATTATTCAATTTAAATCCTAGAATAAAACCCCCCCATACAATATAGAATCTGTCCCCGAGTGTAACATTAATGTTTTGAGAACAGCTAAACATGCGTGTAGTTTCATTTTGATATTTAAACAGAGCCCCGTGCGTTCATATTTTACACTTATAGTTTATTTTCTAAACAAAAATTTCTACAATAATCGTATATTCAAATATAGAATCATATCAGGATTGTGTTTAACTGAATGTATGTGTATGTAGGGAACAATGGAGAATAAAATCTACGAACGACAAGTTACAATCAGTAAGCTGTACTCACCTAACAAGTTTGGTTTGACAAACTGCACCATACAGAAGTACTCTTTCAAGTTATTCTGCAACGGTGTACCTGTCAGTACAATCCTCCGCAGTGTCTTCAGCTTGTTCATCGCAATACTGATACCGGTGTTGGAGTTCTTTAGCAAATGTCCTTCGTCACAGATCACCAGGTCCGGTCCGGGTTCTAGCAGTGTCTTGGTGAAGCCTGCCCGCAGTCTCTTCGACATACGTTTACCCTTTGCACTGCTCAAGTTCCGGAACATATCGTATCCAATTACCAACACTCCGCCCAACTTCATCCAGTCTTGCAACTGGTAGAGACGTTCAGCGTTCTGTCTGTACGCGACCAGATCGAATACGTTCACTTGTTCACCATCCAAATCGTCTAGCCACTTTTTAAACTCGGCAACCCAGTTCAACACCGTGCTCAGTGGGCATACCACCATTACGGTACGTATGTTTGTTTTGTCCGTGTGTGTGAGCAGTGTGTGTATGAGTGTGATGACCTGTAGTGTTTTGCCGAGGCCCATACAATGTGCCAGAATACACCCGGACCCTTCGTGCGTTTTCGCTCGGTCCAACGATTCAAAACAAGCCGTCCACATGAATTGTACACCTTTGGCCTGATGTGGTTTCAACTGAGACACCAAGTCCGGATGTACAGAGAGCAGTTCTTCCTTTGTTTCTTCGTCAAAATCCAACACTAGTTTGTCGATTTTAGCATTTTCATCTGTGCTGACGTAGATGTCATTATACTAAACAAATATACATACATTACTGACTGTAATAATAATATACTAGCCTTAAAGTCGAGTTTCTAGAACAATATTAATGGTGCGCGATAAATAGGACAGTTTATTTTTGTTTTAATGAACTAACTGTACTGATAATATATTAATATTAGCCTTAAAGTTGAGTTTCTAAAACAATATTAGTGGTACGTGTGACATACGACAGTTTTATATACCGACAGAGTTATGAGCGACGAGATGCGGAAACAAAAGTTACTAAAAGACTCAGTCGGTAACTAAATGTAAAAACTAAATAAACGTGAAAAAAATATAAATGTGTTCCTACTCAATATAGTTTAGTTTAGTAATCCGAGTGTTATTTTAGACATTTCCTAATCTCAAGTTACTTCAGACAGTGTATCTTTCTGTGTGTGTGCGTGTTATTATTTACCAATTTTTGTCGTTCCGCGATACGTTTTTTACGTTCTTCCTCTTCTTTAGCCGCTTGTTTGGTAGTTTCGGCAAGTGAATCACGATTCCATACCTACAGATCACAAAAAATATCTTACATGTAGTTAAAATTAACTGAATTAATTGAATATATATTAATGTAATAGTAGTATTTATTTATAACCTTACATTTCGTATCTTTTTACGTGTAGACTGTTCCTCTTCTTCTTCCTTCTCGGTCTTTTTCTTCTTCTTATCTTTGCCGGTTTCCTCGCTGCTTCCTTCCGAATCTTTCATACGTTTTATTCGCCGTCTTGATTTCTTTCTATATATATATAAAAACAATACATACATACTTACATACAGTAGGCCTTTTCATGGGGTTTGACGGCGACGCAGTGTAACATACTTATCTGTCGGTTCTTCCTCCTCTTCGGAATCAGAACTAGACGACACTTTCTTTTGTTCTTTACAATCTGACTGGTTGCTATGGTTACTCTTCGCATCGTCATTCTTCTCGCTGTCCGATGACAGATCCGAATCGGATCCAAGGCGGCGTGCTATACGTCTCAATACTGACCTTGTTGTCCTGTAAACATATGCATGCATCACTGTTATTTTCATTGAAATTTTAGAGAATGCGCGCGTAGGTTCAACTTAAATCGGCGAACCAAAACGAGTGTAGCATTAATGTTAGGGGAAAGCGATATTGTGAGGTTATGAAAACTTGGTAATAGTAAGGATATACAACTACAGATTTGTACATAAGTGTTAATATGGGCGGTAGATTATAATTATCAGTGAGTGCAGAATGTGTTACTATAACTGACGTAAAGTTATGACATTTTATACACAGTGATCCAGAATGATTGTAGCGTGCCGCTCTATAGCAATAGTGAATTTGCTGCTTCACTATAGCAATGGTTTGAAACAGACACAATACATAGGCGTGCCATAACATTGTACCCTAAAATATTCATACAAATATTGTTTAGAAATACAAGCAATTATTACTTACGTTATTATTAAACGCAGATAAAAACGTTAGTCTTAAAAAAGACTGATTGTATGTACCAAGATAATATGAAAAAAGTAAAACGCAACAATAAACAAAGAACGACAAAAATTAACAAGATGTCACTGAATGCTCGGCCGGTAACATTGGTAAATGTCGGTAAATAACTACACAAAATTGACCTTATTTTTATTCCGTGGAAGCTACTTTTGACTACAATGCGAACATTACTTGGGAACGTGAGCTACAATCATTCTGGATCATTGTGTATATAAAGTTGATGTAATGTTATAGTATGTTACTATGCGTTAGTAAAGATTATTCTAGCACTACACACAACTACTGACTAAACGAAATAGTGTACCTTTTCTTAGTAATCACCGTTTCGTCCTCGGCTTCGCTGCATTATAGTTAATAAATAATTTTAGTTACACAGTTTTCATTTCTAAAGGAATTGCGCGATGACACTCACCTGTGTATCTCTTTATTAATTCTTTCCTTCTTGCTCCGGAATCGCAACAGTTCCTCCTCTGAGTCGGATGCGTCCAGCTTGCCATGGAGTAGTTTGTCATTACGCCATTTACTCTTCTCATTGTCTTTGGACTTGTCTTTCTTCTTTGTTTCACTGTCACTATCCTAGAAATACAAGTACACAGGGTGTCCGTAAAACAAAAACGAACATAGCAATTTACGGGTTAATTTTTTAATGTGCGAATAATTTATTTGAAAAAGCTGTTTAGAATTTGAAAATGCATAATATGTATGTTCGTTTTTTTGCGAACAGCCTATATGTCGGTATATCAGCTGTGACATTTATTAAATTAGTTTTCCGCAATATACATAATCATTTAACAAATAATTATAACGTTATAATTATGTATTTTTTAATTCTAAACAACTTTTTCAAATACACTTTTCTTCTAAAACACACTGGGAAAAAATTATAAGCACATTTCAAAAATAATCCGTATAATGCTATGTTCAGGTTTTTTCTTGAAACATCCTGTATATACAGGTGTGTGTTTGTGGTCCTGGCTTTTATATTTTATTTACATGTTGGCTAACCTGCCGTGTGGAGTACATACTGTCAATTGTAACCTCTCCTTAGGGAATGAGTAACACAGTCAAACATATTAATTGCACACTTTTACATATTTACCTTTTTACTTTTTTCATCCGTTTCTTTGTCTTTTTTCTTCTTATTCTCCGTTTTATCATCGGCAGTCTTGTCCTCGTTATCACTTTGTTCATCCGAAGATGCAAGTAGATTCTATAAATGAATATATCTTATGGATATTATTCCAAAAGAAAATGGTAGATATTTACTTACATCTGGTATCGCTGGGCCGTCAAAATTATCAGCATCTGTTGGTGTATTCAGTGATGTATCTTCATCTTTTTCCGCTACTGTTCCGTCTGACTCCGAGTCCACGGATAATTTGGCTGACTTTGAAGGTTTCTTGACGTTTTTAGAATCGCTATCGGACGAACCCGACGCCGAAATGTTGCGCTCTTGTCTGGTACGTTTTAACGTTTTCATGTTGGTTAATCTGAGAACAAAAAATACATCACTAACACTCACACAGCACTCTTTCTAAAGCCACGGACACGTGTAGTTCAACAGAAATCCGTCAAACAAAACAATATGCAATCTGTTCCCAGTGTAGCATTAATGTTATAGGAAACAGGTAAGCAAATATAGTTTTATTTTTTATTCACGGATTTAAATTAAACACACATCCGGCATATAATGTGTCTATGAACAATAGATATTTTATTCATTTATTCTACAAACCTGTCAATTTGTCTTTGTTCTTTATCTAGTAAATAATTTTCTTTTAACTGATGTACCGCGATTCTCGGCAAAGACACACAACAACCGCACTGAAATTTCTCATCTGTCTTCGGATCATAGCCTTCTGGTAGTACAAACTTTGTTTTCTCTTTCCGTTTTGTTTTACCATCAGTGTTCTTTTCTTTATTCTTGTCAATTACACAAGCCGGCGATAGATCTGAATCGGCTGAATTGTTGTTGTCATCATCCGAGGATGATTGAATCACTTGTTTCTTCTTCAAGCGGCTCTGTCGTTTTTGTCTGAGCTGTTCAAACGCGGATTTATTTATCGATGACCCGGTTTTCGATCCGCGTCTTCTTCTCGTACGAACGACACCTGTGTCCGACGATGAATCTACCTCTTTTTTACATTCATCCGAATCAAGAACGGTTGTTTTCTGGTCTATATCAAATTTAACACTGTTTTTCCGTCCACGGTCGCGTTTATTTTTCGTATTATTGGTTTTACGACTTTCCGTCTCTGAATCAGAACTGCTCAACAATATTATAGCACTGTCATTTGTCTTTACTGCACTACTGTTGCGCTTGCCGCGGGTAGAAGTAGATTTTTCCTTAATCTTAGGATCTAACAGTTTGTTTATATCAATACATTTGATCACGCCGAATTTCGGTGCCGATTCATCATCGGATTTCGAAGCATTATTCGCATTTTCATCCGGTTCTTGATCGTTTTCTATACCTTCAACAGTGTTCGCTTGAGTTTCTGTTATATTTGATTCTGCTTCACATTCTGTTGGCGTATTTTCAACCGGTGTATCTACTGACACTGTGGACGAAGCTATAGGAGGCGTATCTCTTTCACTGTCAGTTGGTGTATCTACTGTTATAGTTGGTGTATTTACGGAGATAGCAGGCGTAGTTATAGTGTCATCCTGTGAATCCACTGTCACAGTTGGTGTATTTTCGGAGACAGTAGGTGTATCTATACTGTCATCGTGTGTATCTGCTGTTACAGTTGGTGTATCTACAGATACAGCAGGCGTAATTATACTGTCAATCTGTGAATCCACTGTTACAGTTGGTGTATTTTCGTAGACAATACGTGTATCTATACTGGCATTCTGTGTATCTGTCACAGTTGGCGTATCTACAGATATATCAGGCGTAACTATACTATCATCCTCTGTATCTACTGTCACAGTTGGCGTATCTACAGATTCAACAGGCGTAACTATACTGTCATCCTGAGAAGCTGCTGTCTCATTTGACGTTGCCATAGACACATCAACCGTAGTTTCCAAGATATTTGTATTATCAGTAACAACCGACGTTATTTCACTATTATTTTCTAATTCACAGCTCTCGACTAATCCCACTGGTGAAACAGCAACACCACCGTCATTATCTGAAGTATCTGATTTTTCTCCCAACACTGGAGAGATTCGTGGAACATTTATCAATGCTCCACTATCATTTAACGAACTTGTTTCACCATTCCCATTCATATCTATATCACTTGTCATCACATTATCGCATTTAGATAAAACACTATCCTTATGCACTGTATTCCGTTTAACGCGACTACGTTTCTTTTTAAAATCTTTCAAACCCGAACGAAAACTTGCACTAATTTTCTCTGTATTCGTTTTCAAATCGTCCAGTAACCCGTTAACTTTATCTGCAAACACACACACATCATTTAACAAATCACTGTTGCTCACATCCAGTTGTTGCTCAGCGGTGGTGAGAAAATCGGCTTGACTCAATTTTGTTTTCAAACTGATTAGTTGACGTACAGCGTTTGAAATAAACTGTGGCAAATCTTCTTTTGATCTATCTTCACTGTCTTCCTCCATTCTCGCTCAGTCTGTGTTTGTTTGTGTGCGTGCGTACGAGATTCTGAAATGCTACAACGAGTCTTGTAAATATGATATGCATGCAGATGATACTTACATTTTGCAACCACACTTCCAGAATTGTTAAGCGCGCAGACAAACATTCGGCGAGACACAACCTGGAAGGGGCAGCAAATGTAAGTACAAATATCAATGTTGTTTCTGTTGATGTTGTTGTTCAAAAGTAGTGTTTGTTTTGTAAACAATCTTTTCGACAGGCACAGGCATTAAAAAGTTTCCCGCGCACCAAAAAATACATATACACACGCACAAAGAAGTGTCAAAATATTCATATCGAAATCAATTAACTCTACCAGTACGATCAAGTGTTTTATTTAATTGTTTAATTTACTTTAGGTGTTTTATACTTGTGTGTTGCGTGTTTTGCTTGTACAAATACAAACAGCTTACCAGGTATTATAAAGCCAAAGTCGCCATTTTGACAAAAACGTCTATGGATTCAATCCATTCAACACAATGTACCGAACCGGCAAATGGCGTTCAGTTCGTTAATTCGTCCGGTAGAGGCGCTATATGTATATGTACAGGTCAGGATTAAAGATAAAATGACAATACAGTAATTAAAATGTTTATTTACACTTGCTAAATACATTTTATGTTATTACTATCTTTGTATTGCGGATAATTTTTCAAATTCTTCGTTTTTATACCGTACTTGTGCCATGAGATATGGCATTTTCTCATAGTCCGGCATATTGGTCCACAGTTCTACTGACACAGGCACCACTGAACAACCCGTAGCTTCAACTGTTTTAAACATAAGATTGTACAGGTTTTTCAAATTGTTGGAGTCTTGTATATAATACGAAGGTTCACAGCCATATATTGCTACACTGTAAATAAAAATATACACAAGTTTATCCAATGAAGAACAGGGGGGGTGTGTGTTAAGTATATTTACATGTGACTATCAGCTGGCACGTGTATATCTTCGAGTGAAATATGACTGTGTCGGTCCTTGAAAGCAACTGGGTAACCGCCTTTACGCATAACAACTACGTGATCTGAAAATAAAATTAAAATCACCAATATCATTATCATAAAACGCGGGTTCAACTTAAATCCACGACTCAAAATACCCACACACTATTGAATTTATCTCTATTGTAGCGAACAGGTAAGCAACACGTGTAGTTTTTAATTGACAGATTTAAATTTAACCTAACTTTCTAGAAACTCGGCACATAATTGAAATATAGAACAATAC
>JAGJTL010005648.1:2925031-2940921 GCA_022063505.1 Calosoma granatense | reverse complement strand
CAGTTGTAGATTATGTGCTGCAATAAAAATTAAATAAACAACGCTGCTGATTGGGACACAGTGGGCGTGGTTAAAATCTTAGATCGTACTGTTCAACGATGACCTTGAAGTGGCATCTTAAAAAAATACTTTATACCGTAATACCCCTATGTATTTGTTCACCAGGTCCGTATCAAAGCCCAGAGTAAACTCTTCTCCGCCGTGGCCACGTTCCCATATTCCTACACCGTGCTCACACCGTGCCTAAAGCGCAGTCTCCAAATGGACTCGAACACACATCACGAAGAGTTCAAAGGCGCCCTCTACGTTCTCCTAGGCCCCAAGAGTACACCTATCGTCACGCGTCACGATTGGTCATTCGTTAACGACATTTGGCCACGGCTGGTGCAATCTAAACCGTCGGAGAAGCCGTCCGTGATTAGTCTGATGAGCAGTATTGTTGAAACTGTTCACAAACACTTTCCAACTATTTCGGTGAAGGTAGCGATACCCGACCAGTGTCTGGAGGCTGCTAAGCGACTGTGCAAACAGTCACCGATGCTGGAAGAACCGCTCGCCACCGCCGAGGAAATAGAGGCCGGTGTAGCGATGTTGGAAGAAATTAGTGACCGCAATCGAATGCTGTACGAGACGATTATGAACTCCCTGCTAGAGACAATACTCACAGGAAATTTGTAAGTATTAACTACAGTTCCTCAAATGCGCGAGTTCATCTTTAATCCACGAATTAAAACTCCGCACAAAATATCAAAGTGAAACTACATGCATTGCGTATTTCCACAAAATTAAAGCCCGTTGTTGCCAGGAACAAAACAAGCGCTTGTTTTATCAAATCAAGCGCTTGTTTTTCAAGCGGTTCATTCTTTTCAAGCGGCTTGTTTTTTGACAGTTCGAGATATGTATAACCAGTAAGTGTATATATATTATCAACAAATTACGAAAAAAATTGAAACTATCGAAGGAAATTGAAGGTAGGCTCATTAGTTTCATGAATAATTACACTGGCAACATTTTTTTAACCGGGATTCACAAGAAGGTGGCTAAATTACCGAACAGCCGAAAGTGTCAGCCAGAAAACAAGCGGCATGAATGCATTTTCTAGCAAAAGCCGCAAGCCAAAATTCAAGCCGCTTGATTTTTGCTTGAAAAAAACTAGCGCTTGTTTTATTCCTGGCAATAACGGGCTTAATAATACAACAGACGTTTTGATTTTGCAGAGTTGAAAGTATTGTTTGACATAACTAACCTAAAAAAATTCTTTGACAGACACTGGCGTTATCACACAATGGCGTTGAGTTTTATCCGCGATCTTGTCCATCCAAACATCAAGTACAACGAACGTGTCGTACGGTACGTACTTCAAACACTAATTCACGACTCATTGGAGCTACGGAAACTCGCAATCCGTGTCACGATGTACATCCTAAAACAACACAAACAGAAACACAAGAAAATAACCATAGACCCGCTACAGTTCTCGCCGGAAGCGCCATCTACAACATCTATAGTGCCCGGCCATAGACCTGACAATCTGTGGATGCAGTACAACAGTGAAACACGACCACAGAGCTCACACGAGTGGGATCGTCCACGGTACTTGCATAAACAGTACAATGGATATTATATGTGGCCGCGTCAAGTACAAATCTATGCACCGTCCAATGAACAACCACCGGTGGATCGAGCATTCGATGAGTTGACAGTACAGGAACAAGAGGTTCATAAGTTTTTCTCGAATCAACACAATGTCGACGTGTTAATTTCGTATTTGTCAATGGAAGAGAAGAAAGGCAAGGATAAATTCAATGGAATTCGGTTTATAATGTTTAAGGTAAGTGGTTTGAAAACACTGTACATCATTATCAACACTCTTGTTAAACAATAATTCCTCAATTTTCAATAAATTTAGCACGACTCGTTACAGTTATACAGTGCAACATTATTACTCAAATTAAACACTGTTATTTCCTTGTTGTTTGGTTAGAATTTGTTCCGTAACCATGGCGACATCTATCTACCGCTGTTCCGACCACATTTGGAACGTCTAGTAGTTAGCAAAGAGGAACATAACCAACGTTGTGCTTCGGAGATCATTGCAGCGTGTATACGCGGCTCCAAGCACTGGTCGTACGAGAAAACAGAACGTCTATGGTCGGTGTTAGGCCCCATAACACGCACGGCACTGACTAATATGACAGTGGAAACTATTGCCGATTGGGGTGTATGTTTCGCGACAGCATCCGAAGGCCGAGACCCGAACAGACATCACTGGCTGTACGAATTGCTAATGGAAGATCCACTCAGAGATGAAGCTTCGTTTATCGAATGTGGCCGACTGTACGCACTGCAAGGAGCGCTCAATCAACAAGCGTGGCGCGTGTCAGAACTATTCCATCGGTTGTTTGAGTATCTACAACAGTTCCTTATGCATCCGTTCCAGAATGTACGGGAGCGTATTAGTAGTGTACTGACGAATATGTTCGAAATGGATATGGTGTTCCCGGGCGGAGCAGGCACCAATACACCACGTGTCACAACGTTTATGCAAACGATTGTACCCAAACTGAACGTGTTATATGTGGCCGGCTTCAAAGATGTGAATCATGTGAATGAGAAGGTTATAGAACAGACAGCGAGTGTGTTGAATGCTGTCACATTGACGGATAACGAGAAAGAAGTGGCGATACGATTGTTTAAAACGGGTAAGTACATTGTCAAATCAGTATTTAGGTTATGCAAGTTCAATTTCTAGGCTACACAACTATTGCACTTATACCGAGCGATCCAGAATGATTGTAGCGTGCCGCTCTATAGCAATAGTTTGAAACAGACACAATACATATGCGTGCCATAACATTGTAACCTAAAATATTCATAAAAATATTGTTTAGAAATCGAAGAAAATATTACTTACGTTATTATTAAACGCAGATAAAAACGTTAGTCTTAAAAAAGACTGATTGTATGTACCAAGAAAATATGAAAAAAGTAAAACGCAACAATAAACAAAGAACGGCAAAAATTAACAAGACACCACTGAATGCTCGGTCGGTAACATTGGTAAATGTCAGTAAATCACTAAAAAAATGTGTTATTTTTATTCCGTGGAAGTTAGTTTTGACTAAAATGTGAACATTGCTTGGTCACGTGAGCTACAATCATTGTGGATCTATATATTAGCAAGAATTTCAACTTAAATAATATCAAATCTGTCCACATTGTAGCATTAATGTTATAGGAACAGGCAGTTTCACTGTTGTAATTATTGTGTTACAGTTTGTAAATGGGTGATTGGTAGTATATCACGTGCTAATTATGGTGCCATCGCCGAATACTACCAACTGTTCCCGCTCGCATGTTTACTGCAAAGCTACGAAGCTGACGAAGAGTTGAGTCTGGTGTGTTCATCCATGCTGGCAGTGCTGGCACAATCACTCACACTGTCGCGACATATACCCGCAGCGCTGGCGGCCATCGAGCTGGTAGCACAGAGCCCCAGCTGGTCAGCGCGCGCCACCTGTACCGAGTACATCCAAGTGTTTGTGTTTCACAATATGGCCAATATACTACAGAACGATCAGTGGGTGTTACAGGTACATTCTATTTTATTCTTTTCAATAGAATTTACAATGAAATACCGCCAAGTTAAACTGTCCTATATTCCACTCGCGCCTGCACTAATAGATAAACTGTTCTAATTTTCCGCGCTATCCAGTTAAATTAAAATATCCTGCGTACTAATAATCTACGCAATACTCCAGCGGAAAAACCCGTGTACAGTTTAGTTTTTAAGAGGTCACTTCAAGGTCATCGTTGAACAATACGAGTTTAGATTTTTACCACGCCCACTGTGTCTCATTCAGCAGCGTTGTTTATTTAATTTTTATTACGGCACATAATCTACAACTGTCAAATTTATGTTAATATTGTATATTTTAGCAATTTCTAGACATTTTAGGCAAAAAAATGTAAGACATCAACCCTATTTAATTTTTTCTCTACTTTTATATCGACCTGATTTTATTTAGTAAAATAGAAAATTTTTTAAAATTTCACTTAAATATGGGAAACATTGATGTCAGCCATGATGGATTTACTGTCAAAAATTTTAAATTGTCGCTATGCGCGCATGTGCCAGTTTGTAACGTAGGAAATAACAAATCGACATACGTTATTGCAATAGTATCGAGTACAACGAGCATCATTTTGTTATGCTTGTCGTAGTTTTGTTCGGACAGTCTAAAGACAAACGTGCTATAGTCCATCTTTGTCGCGCTCATTCAAATGACAGAGATAAATATATGTACCTATACGTTAATTCGTATATGATACAGATAATCTTGAAGGGACTTCTTTTAAAAACAAGACAGTACATGTAGACGGGTCAATTCACAACTTTCCCACAGTCGCGAAATCACAACTTGATTAATGTTTCAACCAGGTTAAGAACCTAGTGCTCCAGCTCCTCGAGGATGAGCAGCCCGAGGTGCGAGTACTCGCCAGCCAAGTCTTGGGCGGACTACTTCACTGTCAATTCATTGCCGAGTCCAAGGAACTACTGGACTTGTTTAAACACAAAGCGCAGACTAAATTAAAGCGTGAACACAGCACATCCCAGCAGCAGCAGCAGAATAGTAAAAACGCACGACGCGCCACCGCAATCAAGGTGCGGCACGCCGGTGTACTTGGTATGTGTGCATTTATCAATGCACATCCGTACGATGTACCGGATTTCCTGCCGGATGTGTTTCTGCAGCTGGGTCCACATCTGAATGATCCACAACCTATACCGGTAAATATAAACTAACATACACTGAATGGTATACATACATACATACATACATACATACATAACATCACGCCTTTCCCATTACTGGGGTAGCAGATCCTTTATTTTACAAACATTCGCCAGCTATATATTCTCTATAAATCATTTATGCATAGAGATATAATGTGCATGATCTGTAATGGACTAAGTTTTCGCCAGCATTGCCGCGCACTCTGTCCACAGATTTCTGCATTTCATACATTTACATTTTCACAATCGTTCGCCATATGCTCCTATCTTTACATATCTCTCTTGCTTCATTCACATCAACACACCGTGTCATGCATGCTCTTCTATTTTTACTACTACGAAAAAATGGTATAATATACTTGTACAATAACTTGCTTTGTATTGTGCTGAGAATCATAAATTATAATACATAACCTACTTACCACTGAGCGCAGAATCATACACTTCACTTGTTTCTAAGCGAATATACTTTATACAGGCAACCATACGGAAGACACTGGGTGATTTCAAACGAACACATCATGACAATTGGGCCGTACACCAGTTACGGTTCACCGAAGAAGAACTGTCAGTGCTAAGTGATCTGACAGTGCCGCCATCTTACTATGCCTAGACTATGCTCAACTGTCACATTCATACAGCGCATGCGTCCTACTAAACAATATCGAATCAGTTTTGTTTTGAGATGAATTATGATTGGTGTTTGCTTGTAACCAATCAGAACATCGATCATATAATACATCTAATTTGATTGGATGTTTATTTACAAACAATTAGAAGCGAGAACAACATTTGAAAATCATTTCGCGCGTATGAAGTTAACTATGAAAATAGACGATTGAGTTTTTTTCGATTTACATACGTACCGTATGAAGTTTAATTCGTATGATTATAGTGTAATGTTTAAAAATGATCTGCATGCGTTAAATGTTACATTATAATCAGATATTAAAGGCTGTGTCATATTTAACACTTTGTTATTTCTAAGATAAAACAAATAAGTCGACAATATGTCCCAGTAGTAGCCGTTTTTTTATAAACCAAATAATTGAAATTGTGAATTTTATGAAGGTAATGTAGAAGTAAAATATTATATGGATGAATTCAGCGTTTCTGCTAAATTCATCCAAGAAATAATTATAAATTCATACACATATACAATAATATCTAGATCTGCCTCAAGTAGATATTCAAATTGGCCACATTCAATAATTAGAATATTCGCTCGCTATAATACAATAATGCTAATAATAATTAATAACAGTACAAACATTTGTACCATTTTTTAAACAAACAAATATATTACACATATACACCATTTATTCTATGGTTCGCTTAGTGGACGTGGAAAATAATTCAAAATAACAAAAGTTGTAGGTAGCCATTTTGTTTGCCAGTTTGACAGATAGCAAGAGGAATTATTTTTTAGTTTCACTAAAGCAATTCTCTCTCTCTCTCTCTCTCTCTAGATAAATTATGAATAGCTAATAGAACGTATACCTCAGGTTAATGACAAAAATAATATATTACAAACCCGTTATATTTTGGTTGAGGTACTTATTTTTATTACTTTTCAGTGCCCCGTTAGAAGTTAACGTGAATATTTATCGGTGATTTGTTTATTAATTTATTTCGTTGTTTAGCAATTGTTCTCTGTACCAAATAAATGAAAATAATATTTTGATGCGTTTTATGATTTTTTTTTTGTAAATTAAATTAATAAAACGCACCTGAGTTTTGACATCTGTTTCAAAATGGCGTTCATATCAGTTTGTTTTCGAATAAGTTTACACACGGCTATGGGTTTATTATAGGTTAACAATAGTACAGTAAAGAAGATTTTCATTTGTTTTGCACAAGTAATACATTTTTGACAAGTGTGTGTTTTGTATGTACATGTGTGTGCGTGCGTTCAGCATGTCATTGTGTATGTGTGCGTGTGTGTGTTTGGTATATTTTGTCCATACATGTATCATGATATATTGTTATTTAATATACATATTTTTAAACAAACATACGTGTGTATTTATTGGATATTAATAACACAGCTACAGTTGTAATAGATTTATTTATAAAAATATTCGTACAGCCGCTAAGCGTGATTTAGTTCGTCCATAAGTGTTTTGCATTTGTTTCTGAGTTCTTTGACAGCTTCAATGAATAATACATCGGGTTTCAGAGCTCCAACAGACTCGATTGTAACTGCAAAAAATATATTAAAATATATTCTACAATGCTGTGCAACCGATGAAACACTTGGTATTATTCGTATTGATAATAGCAGGCCATGAGAGAGGCACCTGTAGGGTGCTAAAGCAATAAGAAATGCATGGTATGTATGTATACTTACATATAAAATGATCTCTGATCTTTGTCATAACAACACTATCCTTCAGTTCTTCATATCGGAACACGTTACGACTGCTGGTGTCATACCGCGAATTGTTGACAACGGCTACTGTACGTCCGTCCGCTGTGCGTTTCAGTCCGATGACACCAGGGGAAAATGTGCGCTGCAGTAGTTCGGCCTGTTCGCCTTCTACTTCACGCGTTAGTTTGATGTCAGGCAACAAGCGGTACGAAGCGGTAGCTGCGATAAAAACAAAAGCTAATAACAAATGTCAGGTTGCTAAGGAGAAGCGGTTAATCTACGAATGAGACAATATCGAAGCGAAACTACACGTTGCTTGCCTGTTCGTTGTTGTTATAACATGAATGCTAAACGAGGACAGATGAGATATAGTGGGATTTTGATTCATGGATTTAAACTGAACTGGATGTAACAGTGTTAGCTAAACCGTGTTTATCGAATTTAACGATAAGCCGTGTAATTATACAATAAACTTGTAATGCAATTAACAGATTTGATTCGGAATAGTTCGTCAGTGAATAATGTAATATTGAAGATACATTTATAGCGTAAGTACGCGATATAAAATATATGTAAGTATTGCAAAATATTCATCTTTATACGCGTAGTTCATATAATAGTCAAAACGTATTCAGAGGACCTCAAAACATGTATTTCCATCAAAATCTGGCATTCGAAATTTTTCATGATTACAATACTTACTTTAATACCATGTATAGGAAAGTAAAAATTGTGATAACTTACCAACTGGTGAAAATTTTGCATGATCCCGCCCTATGCCCTTCACTGCAACCAATTTAAGATCCAACTCGTGTCCAGGTCGCATTTTGGCAATCAAAATATCATCATGTATTGGTCCAACATCACTTTCTTTATATATGGTCGCTTGATCACCGATTGGCAACCATTTTATATGTTTACTGTACACTGAAACAACCGAATAACATAACCTTCGTACATGTCAGCCAATAGCAACGCAGTATAGCAAGTTTGATAGTGTTTTGTTTTTGTAACATACCATTATTGTTCTTATACATATCGTCCGCCCGTGTTGATTCGTTCTGTGAATCTTTGTTCCATGTGCACTTGATTTTCAACTCAAATTCCAAAGTATCCCTTTCACTACCCTCCGCTGAGCCTAAAATTAATGTTATAGAGTGTGTTTTAACAGTGTACATGTGTATAATTTACCTTCGGGTCTAAACTCAAACTGTCGTGGATCCGCTTTCAATGGAATCAAACCTAACCGATGCACTAACACTTCATCTTGAATTATAGAAGTGTTGTTATATACATAGACCTTCTCTATTGCCATACTGGGCACGTCACTTATCATTAATCTGCGAAAAGTATTCGCCAAAAATGGATGGATACCAATCATATCAAACTCCATTTNNNAGTCCTCGTATCGAATAATAACAATCTTGAACTTCTTTTTAAACGTTTTAATGTCCCAAACATCATCGAACACTGTCGGTGCTGTTGGTACATTCTAAATCAAAAACATATTAAACATTGTTCTGTATTTAAAATGACATTTATCAGTACGTACCTGTGAGATTGTATGTTCATTTAAAATAACTCTTGGTTTTTCATCCCTCATATTTGTTACAAATAATATTTATTTTGAAAATAGTGTATAACCTATACTTCACCACGTGAAATTCGTATTGACAGTTGTGGTTCGTTTGCGCAGACTCCGTGCGGCGGATAAAAGAGAGAAACATGTGTAAAAAGAAACGGAAGATGTATGATGACATTTGTGTTGAATGTTAGGTTATGCGGCTTAATTTTGTGTGTATTTAAATTATGGCAGAGAAATCTACGAATAAAACAACTTGTTTAAGTTGTAAAATAGTTTCGATAACTTGTCTAGTCGGCATTGGTTGTTATATGTTTAAATTAGGTGCTGTTAATAAGTATAAATCAACATATAACTGTATTGGTGCAGGTAACAACACGCATTTAACAGTGAAATATATTATGCATTAAATAATATTGTTTTTTTCAGCTTGTATTGGCCTTGGTATAGGAGAAATATTTGACGTATCGCCATTTCGAAGTCGAACTTTGTGAATATACAAATATGATTTGCATTTAACGGATGAATAAATACATACATGTTATAAATATTTTATTAATATAATAATGAGATACATATGTGTGTTTTGCAGTGTGTAAAGTGAGATTATTTTCCAACTTTGCCTAATTTGGTGTCTGTTTTTGGGTTAGCTGTGACTGATTGCACGGCTACAATTAATTCATTGATGTTGGTTTGTAACTGTCGTAAGTTCTGGATGTACAGCAGTCTGAGTATTTTCGCTGCTTGGTTTAATACCGGATCGCCTAAATCAAATCCTAGATTAGCGTCTTGATATGGAAACGGTGTACCCTGTACAAAAATACAATTTATGTATTGCAAATGAAGGAAGTGAGGTTCAACTTATATGTACGAATCAAAACTACACGTTGTTTTGCTGTTAACATTAATGCTACAATAGGGACAGTTTTGATATTGTGAATGTTTTAATTCGTGGTTTGAATCTTAAACAACGCATATATATATTTCATAATTTTATGTAATATTGCAGTGATATAAAATATTATGTTAAAAGTCTTACCTTAATTATGATATTATTAGGATTTTCTAACGCATCTGGATTAAGCCTCTTGCAAACGACTTTTCGTATCGCTTTCAGTGTTACCAAATGATCAGGATGTTGAGCTAATTGCAGTATTTTAGCTAATGCGTTCACACCATTTTTGAAATCTGGACTGTTGACTAAAAAATACACACTTAATTTAACGTTTTCTTCCGTATTTGAACAACATTTTTAGTAAGAAATATGTCTTACCTCATATACATACATACATCTGAATATAAAAGCATTTTTAGAATAAATTAAAACTACTTACAATCCAAATTATCCAAAGGATTAGCTACAACAACATTTGGTGTATTCGTTTTGGTAATTTCTTCCTTTGTTCTGTATTTTTCTTCTACAAAAAATTAATAATCGTCACGTTATGACTTTCTGGGTAACAGTGTATATTGGTACACTTTTAGCTGAGGAAATAATCAACAATACTTACTATTATCTGCATATTCCAATCGTACTGCATACGCTAAGAGCCACTGCAATTGTTCCAAGTTATTTTCTGATACAATTGGACATGCTATGTCCGCTCTGTACTTGTCAAATGCTTTGGGCCAATCATCTGAATCTAATTGTCGCAACTGTTGTCGATCTTCGATCTTGTAATGCCGGATTTTCTGATCTTCTAGCCAGAGAATTATGCTACGAAACTCTTTGCTATCTGAAAACGACCGTATGATATCATATGGCAACTGTATTGCGAAATACACCGGTACTTACTGTTAACATTCACATTATCAGCTGCCGGATAATCAAGAGCTTGTAATTTTCTTTTAAACATGGTTTTTATTCAGTATATTAATATATTTTATTTAACTCCACTAGATAACGAAATTATAACCTTTTATTATAAGTCTTGCTGTGCAAGACGAACAATTGTCACAGTTGTCAAATGAGAAATGTATTCAGGGGACCATATTCCCACTAGGAATAATCTTGAATTAAATATTAAATATATTTATTTAACTCTAGAATTATTGAAGATAATTTTCATGGTGTTTTTATGATAAATTATAGTGTTTTAATTTAATTTGCAATATATAGAGAAGAGAAATTTACAAATATTTATTTTATTTTGTGTATAACTATTGGGAATTCGGTTCCTTATCGCCATATTGTACAGTAGTTACACTTTCACTATCTGCGCATGTGCAGTACATATCTGGCATGTCTGAAGGGTGACATCGGCACTCATAAGTTACAGAAAGCAGACAAAAGTGTCTGTTGCGTTATATTTTTCAGTGTTTTCACGTTACTTTCAGTGAAATCCTACCTTCTAATACAGTTCCCTATCACCCGTATTCATTGTAAGTATACACACTGATATATCTTAACATTTATCTATATTTTATCGAAACGCCACGACTGCAAAGTCGCCGGCATGTTTCATTTTATGATGCCGTGGCTTAGCTAAGAATATTTGTTAATTTAACTAACTATAAACCCATCAATATACTACATATTTCTGTTCAATTCATCCATTTTCTTTACATTTAAATTCATATTTTACCCGGAAAAGGTTGAAATAAAAATTGGTCATTGTTTTATTGCGTCGCTAGAAAGCTTTTATTCTTTTAGTAACATTTTTAACTAGAATAATTCGATTATTACTCATTCTTACTACTACGTACTATTTAAACTACAGGTACGACAACTTTATATTAGAATGTAGAATCTTATTAGAATTATAGTATTGCTGTTAATGTTAATAAGTCACATAATTTTCGTATTGTTTTCCAGTAAAATGGATCTCCAGAGTGCGTTGGTTTGTGTTTTGGTGTTCGTCGTTTCGGCTGCGATTCTTTTGTTGATTTCTATGTTTGGAATGCGAGAGAAAAGTTACGAGGAGGCATTGGCCGAGCAAAGACAATTGACTAGCGGTTTGTTGGGCACCAATCAACGTCCGAAGCCCAAAGAGAAGAAACAAAAGAAAGCTGGCAAGAAAGTCAAGGAAAAAATCACGACATCTGCCAGTGTTGAAACGGAAACAACTGAAGAATCAGAAGCTACTGAAGTTGTTTCTGAAGTTGTACACAATGATACACCGTCATTATCACCATCTAAGTCTCATGTTGAATTTGAAGAGCCACCTGTGGTCGTGGACTCGGCTACAACTGTCACCAATAATAAAGTAAGTCCACTAAATACTCATTGTAATGTATATGTTTTGCTTATGGTTATAACTTGTCTGGGCAAGCGAAATCGTTTGCTTTATTATCTCGGGGCTTATATCGTGTTATTTTATCTTCATAAATAAACATTCTATGCTTGTGCGTTACTAAAAATTAATATTAAAATGTTAATATGTATATATACAAATCCTAATTGACTCTAATTGGAATGAAAACTGTTTTATTTTGTATTTGACGAGCGTGAACTGTCTTATTTAAACATATAATTAGAAGATCATTTGGATTCGTTCTGCTAATTTAACAAAAATTATATTATATTGTTTGATAATAGTGATAATATTTATCAATTAAATACAACTATATATTTAAACCATTATCTTGAGTGTATAAATAAATATGTGTTATCAGTAATATGCATATATATGGTATTGTGATATACATATTATCTTATACATACATACACGATATACATACAGTATTTATATATACATGTACGTATATATAGTTTGTGTTTGACTGTAAATATTGAACATATTCTAGAGTATATAAGTAATTTTAAAATAAACATCACACATACTTATACATACATATACATTATTGCATGTACTATATTCTACACACATGCGCAGTGCTATTATGCATGACACCGATTTGGGGCATTCGCTTTTATTTACAGAAACGTGCAAAGAAAGACAAGATGAAACCGATTCTGCTAAATAAAGAGAAAACACCAGCGTCGCTATTGGCTGATGCGGATACCGTTGATAAACAACCGCCGTCGAATCATTTTGAACAGATACACCCGAAAGATGATTTCGAACTATTGTTGTCACACGTAAGTTACAGGCTTACGGTTGCTAGGATACGGCATGTAGTAGTAGCGAGAAACAAACTACTAACGAAACTGTCTCGCCTCTCTGTTGTTTAACTTAAATTCCGTGAATCAAAACGAACAATATCGAATCGGTCTACTATCGTTAATGTTATTTAAAGTAAGCAACCATGTTTCGCTTCTATATTATTTGTTTTAAGCGCGGATTTAAATTAAACTTTGATTGGAAAGTTTAATTTGAGGGTTTTGATTTATGGAATAAATATGTATGTATATTTTTATTGCCATAGATATGGGTAATTTGATATATGTTACTTTAGTATTGCTTAAATTTCAACATCTTTATTTAGAATAACAAAAGTGAAGGTTGCATGCACTTTTGGGCTGTAAAAAATCTTAATATAAACTTGATACTGTGTAATACAATATTGACATATGTATTTCCGCAAAAACTAATGGTGTCACTATTTATATAAACTGGCTGATTCACGAAGAGCGTAAAAAAATTGACATTTTAGATTCAAAATGACCAAACAATTCTTTGTGAATAAGCTTGTATATTAAAACCGGGTGTTATGTGATATTTAATTTGATACATTTCTATAAAATATATCATATTTCTAAATGCCACCGAATGCGGGTTTGATTTAAATCTGTCAATCAAATATTAAAAAACTACGTGCGTTGCTTGCCTGTTCGCATAACATTAATGCTACAATGGGGACAGCATTCGATATTATGAGGTTTTGATTCGTAAATTCAAATTGAACCCGCGCGTCTTAAAGTATTCTGTCAAATAAATATTTAAAAGCGATGCATCGCCTACTATTATTTATTATAATACTTCTGTGTGTTTTTTTATTCGCCCGGTATGTCAATAGAAAGAGGATCAACCACCGATGAAACAAGAGAAAGTAGACACAGAAGCAAAGCCTACTGCTAAACCTACAAAAGTGAAACACGACAGCCCTGATCAACAACAAGTGAAGAACAGTGTGAAGAAAGAGAAGAAACAACAACCAATTGCTGCCGCTATAGCGGTTGCACCAGTTACCGAGGAAGTGGAACAACCAGCTGCTACTAAGACGGTGGTGCAACCGACGGCTCAACCACAAGTGCAACCGGGAAATGCTGTGAAGGATAAGAAGAAGAAAAAGAGTGAATTTAATACTCTTCAACAGCTGAGTACGTATACTAGTGTGTGTGTGTATAGGTGTATTGGGAATAGTATATCATGAGTTGTGTGTATGTGTGTTTGTGTAGGTGCGGGGGATAAACATGATGTCAACGTTAGCCTGTTGGTACCACTGGTCCGTAAAGCAGCATTATCTCGTAGTGAAATCCAAATACTGATTGATCTGTTGTTAAACAAGCAGCATGAGGCACCGGCCATCGTTGATGAATGGAGTGAGGTAACTATATATATACATACATAAACATGTACATAAACAACATTACATACCTACCTTGACATACAGTGCTACGTTATACAGATTAATGTATCAATATACTTCATAATTATACATAATATTTACGAATGAAGAATCATTAAAACATATTGCCGGGTTTCTAACACGAGGTTCAACTTAAATCCGTGAATAAAAAAAAAACGCAACATCACGCTATATCCCAGTTACCCGGGGTAGCACAAACCAACATTTATTAACGTCCATCAGCGGAGTTGCTAGTTCACACCGGGATGACACCTACAGTTTTTTTGTGGAATGTGAACCACATGTATGGCAGTGTTCTAGGCGGGGATCGAACCCGCGGTTGTTTATATAACGGTTTCGCAGGCATACGCCTATATCCCTGCGACCAAACTGCGAATCAAAACGAATAATATCGAATCTGTCCCCATACCATTAATGTTATGGGGACAGGTAAGCAACCATGTTTCGCTTCGATATAGTGGGGTTTTGATCCGCGGATTTAAGTTGAACCTCGACTGAGAAATCGGGCATTAACAATTCATAAATATTAAGTTAATGATTATTAATTATTAAAACATATACGTACATTAATAATGCATTAGGGGTATGTTTAATTCAAGCCAGATTAATATAATTCATACATTAGTTTATAATGTATAGTGCCTAGGATTTTTGGACGCGCGAGTTCAACTTAAATCCATGAAATAATATTGGCATTATCGAAACAACTGTGTTTACCTGTTCGTATAACATTAATGCTACAATAGGGACACCATTGCATATTGCCACATTTTGATTTCTTCTTTTTAAACTGGGTACTTATAGTACTCATTCATGAATATATTGTAAGTAATTCGAACTGCTACATACAGTTAAACAAAACAACTACTAAATAGTAGTAATATTTTAAATAAAGACTTCTTGCCAACGTATTTAACAATACTTGTCTTATTCATGACAATGTACGTATTCACTTGTTAATTTCTATCAAGTTTTTCTACAAAAGGACCAGCTGTGGTAAGTTGCATGTATACTTAGTTGTACTTGTTTCCCAGTGTATATATTTGTTCAGTTACTTCTCCATACAGTAACTACACATGTACGTATGTAGGGCCGCGCTGACCCAGTGCAGAAGTTAAAGAAACAACTCGCCGAGAAAGAGCGCGCCCTGGCCGAGCAGCAGGAAGCAGTACTAGGCGCGCGGGCCAAACTGCAGGAGGTTCGTGCCGAGTTGAACACGGAACGGTCGCGACTAGCGCAGAACTGTCGCAACCTGGAGGAGAGTAAGAACTCTGAGCTGCAGGCGGCCATGGCACGGATGCAGACTATGAATCAAAAGATGCAACAGGTATGTACATTTCAACTTGAATCCGTCGGTGGAACTACACATTGCTTACCTGTTCCTATAACATTAATACTACAATGAAAACAGCATTCAATATTGTAAAGTTTATATACATATACAGTAATGTATGAATAATCTGAATTACTCTATAATCCGAACACTCTTATAGTATAAGGAGGTATCCATAATCCGAACTCCTGCATTCTGTAATCCGACAACATTATTTTTTTCATAATTAAATACCCAAACGTGTACTCCATTATTTGTAATTTTATTTATTTCTCAGAAGTCTGTCTTTATTCCGCATTTTATATTTGAAATG
>JAGJTL010005648.1:2897030-2912990 GCA_022063505.1 Calosoma granatense | reverse complement strand
AATACGTCAATATTGAACATGTCTCCGTGTAACTGTTGTGAAAACAAGTTAGCAACGTTTTGATATTCTGGTTTTGATTGGTGGATTTAAATTAAACCCGCGCGTGCTACAAAACCCTGCATAAATTTGATTTTTTATTTGTATACTATGTACAAATTCTTCTATCATGAAGCTTGTTCTTGTTACTAATAGGAACTATATATAAAAAATAATACTTATGTAATTCGTATCGTTAGAAATTGTTGCTATTATGATGGCGGAGATTTTATATTTAATTTAAGGCATTAGGAATGAATTTATAAATAAAGTTTTGCGAATGTTGGTTTGAAATTTACACTCTAATTATTATGATGTTAAAACATTGAACCAGAATATATTACCATGTTGGTAGAAACTGATTTAATGAGTCTGAGATAATACCAGTAGAATATTTATGTAGATGCATATATGATGTAGTGTGTGTCATGTTAATATTGGTTATGTTGTACTTTTTAGGTCTGATCAAGCAGGTCATCCAACACCACGCTCAGCTGATCTACACCAGAACAACAAAAGGTGATGATCCTGTCGCGTAATTACTAGAGCTATACGGTGTATAATATAAGTTTAATAAAAAATAAATAAAAATATAACCTAACGTTCTCCATTTTGTACCCCAACCATACATACATACATAATTATTATCACCTGTTTTTTTGTTGTATAAGTGTTTCGTCAAGTGTTGATTATTCTTGTAGGTTACATGTCAAAATGATCTTACTCGAGATTGTTTAGTATTATAAATTACTGTTTTATTAGTTAACAATTTAATACAATCATAGAAGCAGCCAAATATATTGAAAGAACGATGGATTGATTCCAATGTGTAATAGAAATGCGTTATATTTCAAATATTAACATTATTTCATTAATTTAGCAACGTTATATATATTTCCTAGACGTGTATCACTAAATCAGTACCGAATAATTTAAATATTTATCTGCATAACCAACCTATAAACTAGTAACATTTAATTCTTACTAAAAATCTAACCAACTATAGTAACACCAACAGTGTGTCATGAAAAGACACTAACTTACGTAATATATTAATTAATTTTTGTACAAAATACTACGTATATTTTAAAATAAATTACATAAGTTTGCATCGACGATATTATTATGTAAAATTAATATTGTTTTAATGAAAATAAATGAGTTCAGAGAATGTTTTTATAAATGTTAGTACATGCTACATCGCACGAGCCAAAAGTGACATGTCGCTGTTGTCGTGATTGTATTGTCTGTATACATATAGAGGTATTTTTTCGCCATAAAAGTGAATTTATTGTTGTATTGCTTTTGTGTTATCGCGGGGAACGAAACGACACGGACATACATATGCAGTTTACAGTGAAATTGGAACATTCTCGTAACGAATAATAATCATGAGTGATGATGACCGTGATATCGATATAGAAAGTGATGTAAGTAAGCCATTTGTTGTTAACAAATGTCCCGTATATATATATACACACACACGCACACATACTATAAACGTTGTAAAACATCTGTGTAGTATTTCTTGTCGTAAGCGATTCGGGTGAAATGTGAAGAAAATAATTGTGATTATTTCAGGAAGGTGACGATTCTGATTCGCGATCACAACCAAGACAATCGAGTAGTCAATATTATTCACAGGTTAGCTATTTGTCAATTAAATATTACTTGTTGCCAATCTGTACATTTGCTTTCATAACGCTAACAGAGTGTGTGTGAATGTGTTTTGACAGTTGTCTGTATGACATTTCATTTTTAATTCTAGTAAATTCATCCCTATAATCACACAATACTAAGGTTACGAATTAATAAGATTTCTAATCATATTTTTATGCTCGGTGTGTGTAGAAGTTAAAAAATGAAGTGTCATTATTATAAACTTGGTGTCAGTTAGTTTAGATATACGGAATATTTCGACATTGTATGTTGTCGGAAGTTCCACGGGGAGCTTGATGTTAAAAAAGAAGTGTAGAGTATGATTGTGCAGGCAGAGAAACGGGCACACCACAACGCGCTCGAGCGGAAACGCAGGGATCACATCAAAGACAGTTTCAGCAGTTTACGGGACTCTGTGCCATCGTTACACGGCGAGAAAGTTGTAAGTACATTGGTTTATCGTTAAAAACAAAACACTAACACTCGTTGTTTGTTCCCGTATCCATATAGGCGAGTCGTGCACAAATTCTGAAGAAAGCCGCCGAATATATACAGTTCATGCGCAGGAAAAATAACGCACACCAACAAGACATCGAGGACTTGAAACGACAGAATAATTTGCTAGAATCGCAGAGTGAGTATTGGTACAGACAGCTCCCTCTGTCTCAGACTCTGCAATGATTAATTATCATTTAACTAATGGTAGAATTCTAAAACGCAGTTTCAATTTAATTCAGGAATCAGAAGCTTACAATATCGAAGCGAAACTACACGTTGCTTACCTGTTCTCTGAACTATAATATTGTGGTGTTTGAATTTGCAAATTTAACTTGAAAATTTTAACTTGACGTTTGACTGAGTATGAAAATTATTATGGCACGGAAATATATAAACAGAGATTGCAGATAAGAGGGATGTCAGTGTATATACTTAATCATATGTTGTTCAAAGACACCAGGACAGTTTTTACAGTTCGTACGCTCGAGAAAGCACGTGCCACCGGCAATTTTCCCGTCGACACCGGCGATTCAAAGGTTGACATTGGTTACCCGCCTGAAACGGAATCAGATACATCGGACACAGAGACAGCAGTGCAGACCCGTCGGCCGAAGAAACTAAAAGTATCCGGTGCACATCATTAGTTTCTGTGCGGCGGAGAACAAATTGTTGTTATTTGAACCAGTACAAACACGACATGCAAACGTGTATGGCACATGTTGAAATGTGCATAGATAACGGCGCCAGCTGCAGATGAGAGAAAGAAACTAGACCACGCACATACACACGCACGCGCACATATACCTCTTCATAATTACCATATAAATTGTCAGTCGATGCGCGAGCAATTACAGAAAATGTTGCACTACTCGTATTCTTTTGTTTTATAACACTTTTGTTTCCGATTGTTTACTTAAAACAAAAGTATGTGAGTGTTTTGTTTTTTTTTGTTGACATGACATTTAGGTTAGAACTACTTTTAATGATCATCTGTTTCATTTGACATTTGTTTTAATCTGCAAACATAGTTACTTGTAACTGTATAGGTACAAAAAAATTATTTCTTATATCTGTCAGTTTAAAACTTATTTTATAAACAATTTCTACGTAAAGAGATACAGTTAATACTTACATAAATTGCTACAGTGAAACTAAACAACTGCTAATGTACAACTTATAAATATTTGTAAAATAATATTTTCGCATATAAATGTCCTCTCTATCTCTCTGTGTGTGTGTGTGTGTGCGTGCGTATGTGTAGATTCTAGTTAAGCACATACATACATATATTGTTGTATCTTTCTCATGTATGCGCGTGATCAACAAATATCCGTATTACTCTGCAAACATATTTTGTACAACTAGCCCTCGTGTGTGTGATGTGTGCGCGCGTGTGTGTGTGAGCTGTCAAGTGGTGGATGCGTACATCAGCTGGCAAAATGGATATTTTCTTAAACGTCCACCTACATCCTCAGTGTACAATTATAGGAAAAGACTATTGTTAAAATGTTTTTCATTTTTATTCACATTTTTTTTGTTTATTATATTATTACATTATTTTGTCGTTTATAATCATATATATATTGAATTATGATGCAAGAATGAAATGTTTCGTGTATAAATAAGATTTTTAATAAAAAAAAAACCATTTCATCAAATATATCATTTGTGCTGTTTGTTCACAATTAGTTTATATAAGTGTCACCTCTGCCAGTAATACATTTACTCTAATATCTACAACGCATTACAAATAAAACACAACTACCGTCAAATGTTGTAATAGTTTATAAATACATTTTTGAATCACAGTTCATATTTACATAACGTCTAGACTGCTAATGTAATTATTATTGACAATTGATACAGGGGTCACATCTGTCTATAGATATTATTATAAACAACAAGAAAAAGAAAGAAGGTGATATATTAATTAGAAAATGGTAACAATTTTTATCGAGTTTAGTTTAGAAGCTGACGACAGTTATCAAAATCAAACGTCACAATATGGCCGACAACATATTTAAATCGTAACAGAAGATGAACAGTTTTATATTGGCAGTATTAGTCACGTAATTTTTGTAGAAAAATTGTTATTTAAACTCACACACACACACACACACTGTAACAGCCTGTAAGATCTGAAATCTTACCAAATGGCAACCAGCAATTCTGACAGCATCGAAAAGAAACCCGAAGACAACAGTGCAATGGAACAATGTTACGAGAATTTAATAGTAGTTGATGTTGGTGCTAATTTAACGAATAAAAAATACAGCCGAGACTTGGACTCCGTTATACAACGGGCCAAAGATGCAGGTAAGTGCACTCGTAATACTCTGATTGACAAGTGAGGTTATGTGTGTGTGTGTGTGTCAATGGAACTGATACATATGTGTACATGGAAATGTAACTTTAGGTGTCCAGAAGATAATGGTAACAGGTACATCGGTGAAGAATAGTAAAGAAGCACTTCGTTTAACTCGAATTTATCCTGGAATATTATACTCTACTGCTGGTAAGATCTGAGTGAATAATCCTTATGACATTTGTATTTAATTCCGTATTATTTTAATAAGGTATTCATCCACATGATGCGAAATCGTATACTGATGAATCTTGGCAAGAACTGAAATCAGTTGCACAAAATTCAGAGTGCGTGGCTATAGGCGAATGTGGTTTAGATTATAATCGTAACTTTTCAGAACCTGATGAACAGAAACACGTTTTTCAGAAACAAGTGAGTGTTTTATGCTTGGTTGCTAAGATTCGTATCAATAAATAATATGTGAACAATTGCCGATACTGTATCCTAGCAACTTGTTATTATCCACTGACAGTTGAATAATTGTTACTGTGTTTATTTGTTTGTAGATAGAATTAGCGTGTGAGTTACGTAAACCATTGTTTGTGCACGAGAGAGATGCACACGATGATTTGTTGGAAATTTTGACAAGTTACGAAAATCGTCTGCCGCCTGTTTTGATTCATTGTTTCACGGGCACTTGTGAACAAGCCGAAACATACTTGAGCAAAGGTTTCTACTTGGGACTGACGGGATATCTGTGCAAAGACAAGTCAGACAGTGGCGTACGGAAACTTCTCGTCGACGGCACATTGCCGCTGGATCGTTTACTAGTTGAAACCGATGCTCCGTTCATGTACCCGAATACGCGTGCCTCGAAATTGCCGCCACATGTGAAAGATGCACTTACTGAACGTTCCATGACATTTCTGCATCGGTATTGTACGTTTCAACGGAACGAACCGTGTTCTCTGCCCGCCATTGTGGAACTGATTGCAGCTTTTATGAACAAAAAACCAGAAGAAGTCGCCTTGGCAACGGCGTTTAACGCGTTGAAACTGTTTGGCCTCTCGTGATTGTAACAGAAAACATTCAGAATACGTATTTACTGACGTTTGTGTCTTACTAATATAACGTGGAGCAACATTTGTAGGTTATATTTTACCGTTGAATCATTGTACGTAAGTTACAATTTGAAACTAGTTGTAAGTGCAGTATTTTCATAGAATATTTCAACTGTACAATATATAACCTATAATTTTTTTACTGAATATTAGTAAGATACATTACGGCGAAGTGAATGTGTTCGTCTGTTCCTATTCTTATATTATGGGATGTGTGAGTTGCATATTATGATCGGTGCTATTTATTTATTTATGTTGCCTTCTTGTGCCCTAATCTTATCCCCTACATCTATACTGCAGAGCAGATGACGGACGCCTATGTGCATTGTGATGTATCGCGTGTGTATAATACAGGTTTTATATTAATATATTGGCAACAGAAAATATCTGTTGCAACATCGAACAAGTTATTCTAAATTGTGATACTTGGAATGCCTGGGATATAAACATAATATCGCTATCCCTCAAATAATATATATTCGCTGCACTAATTCCTAGCCGTCTTACAGGAAAAAAAAACAATGTACATCACACTAAAATAAGTGGAATTCCAATATGTCGGAGCCATTCAGTTGTTGAAATAGAATGATCGATATTGACTGTCAACTGTTTCCTAATATAAGTCATTGGTTATTGTATATAATGCCGGTATTATACACATATATGCTCAAATAATGATAATTCTATATAAAGAAACATATCGTGCCTTACAATCCACTATAAAATAGTGTATTCTCTCTCTCTCTCTGTCTCATGTCCATGAAATGAAACGAAATAAATGAGAAATGAATATAGAAAAATACAAGTCACCAACGTTTTTATTATTCATAAATAATTTACATATATTGTGTTAATATAAAAGTGTGAAAGACTGCATGCCTTATACCTAAAATTGATCCAATAGTTCCAAACATGTTAATAGTGCCACCGTATAATACCGCCATCGTCCATAATATGTGAGGTTATGTGAACCTGTGTATTACATTGTGATCCACCAGTTGATCCATATTCTCCAAGTTTTCCCACCAATAGCGTAAACGGTACTTTAGTATCAACTCGAACCACGGTGTAAGTGGCGCTTTCAATTCTGTCGCGAATGTATTCATATGTGACCGCGGTACGAAACTTATTTCGCTGACTTCATTCGAGTTCGGTGTCAGATCAACGTCGGCCCGAACGAATAAGATATAATCAATTTCGTGTTCGCCCCAGGTACCGTCACCCACATCGAAGTAATGTATGCGCGTAATGTATCGGAATGCGTCGAGAGGTAGTTGAGATACAGGAATCCCTAGTTCATGGTTCAGTCGCCGCTGTGCTGCTCGCTTCACGCCTAACGTGTTGTATTCCTCTTTCTCACCGGGTATTTCGTCCAGCGGATGACTGCAGCATGCGTTTGTATAGCGGTCAGGATATGTTATCTAGTAAATAAATAAACACGTCAATTATAGCTATACCTATTAACAAATGAAGGCTAGTTCACAGTTAGAATACATTTTAAGGTTATCTTTTGCACTTGAATAATACCATCGTGTTCAGTTTACAATTGAATGATTAATGTAAATGTATGTCAAGTTATTATCAAATTAATAGTAGCTTCAGTATTATATGACACAATTTTCTTACCTTAGTAGAAGATCGTTTTTGTAACAACAAATCGCCGCGATTATTGAACAAAAACACACTAAATGCCCGATGCAATGGAATATGTCCGTTGTCCTGTACCATGTGACATTCTTTCTTCGATGCGTTCCCAATTATCTTGTCATTTTCATCTACCAGTATGCATCTTGCTTCCATATCGGCCAATTGTATTTTGTCGTACGTTCCCACCGGTTTGCCGGCTACAGCACTGGCGAACCATCTTCGTGCTGTCTGTTGCACTGTCTTTACCAACATATTAGCCAATATTATCTACACCACGCAAAGAACACACAATAAGAAAGCCACTAATATCACAATGTAATTCATTCATGCTACTATGAACCAATATATAAATAGAATTTCATTTATAGAAAAACTAGAATACTGATAAGCTTGTCAACTTTGACAAAAAAACCATATTTTTAGTTATTCAGTTTTTTTTTGTTCACTTTTCTTTGCATTATTGCGTGGCGAACCGTAACTCAATGCATTTGACACTTGACGTACAAGGCCATCTGTGTAATCTTTATACAAATAATACCAGGAACGGCACACACAAAGTGCATCACCTTGACAATCATTTACATATACATTCCATTCTATTTAAAATTATGTGATAATTATTTTAATGTTAAAAATGGAACATGTCATTTTAAAACTTTTAATGGTTATATTACTTAGTACTGAATTTTAAATTTCATAAAACTGCCTCTGTTGTAATTAGAAGATTAAGGTACGTTCACAATTGCATTATTTAGAATCAAAATCAAAACCTATAAAATAAAAATTTATAATTATGTACCTTCATGTACCTTACATTTCAGACTTTGCTTAACACTAATGTTACTATAAAATGATTCGATATTGTTCGATTTTTCTCGAGGTTTTAAGTTAAACCTCTACTGAGAAGCCTGGCATTAATTCACTACATTTGATTGACCTATATGACACAAACATTTTTGCATATTCATATGTGTAAGAACAACAACAAAAAAGACATGAAATAGGCGATAATAGTGCGCAAAAAATGATATGTTATAGAAAACATTATTTTATGTTGGCAAGTAATATAATGCAGATAAAAATGATATTAATGGTTTTTTCTACAACATTATGCACTTTGACTAAATTATGTAATAAATTTGTAATTCGCGCACATTGACAGGCGCATCGGTAAACTTGATTGGTCCGAGTAGAAACTGTCAAACACAATGGCACGTGGTTCATATAGAAACAAAAGTGGTAAACGTGGTTTTCAGGGAAATAACAAGAAAAAACATGGTAGTTTTCAGAGTAAACAAAGTTCTGGATTTAAATCCAAGAATGGGCAGGCAAAAAAACGAAAATTTAATCAGAATCGAAATTATAACCAACATGACGAAGATGCTAAAAGGCAGAAAGTTGAGTTACCCGAATCACAGAAGCAAGAAACTAGTTCAGAGTCAGAAGAGGAAGTCGAAGATCCGCTGAAACAATTGTTAAATACGTTTAATGTTGATGAAGCAAATAAAAAGTACACTGCTATTGACAGCGATGAATCAGAAGACTCTGAGGAAGAAAATGAGGCTGAAAAAGACGATGAAGGTATGTGATTTTGTGTAACAGTGTAGACATTATACTAACCAATACGTTCTTTAGTTTCTGATGAAGAATTATCCGATGAAAATTTGGATGAAACATTAGATTTGAACGATGAAAACGAAAGTAATGAAATAGAAATTGATGACAATGGCATTACAAGTGACAAAGATGATAGTAAAATTGTAGATAATGAAGAAGAACTCGAAGAAGTAATAGAAGAAAATGAAATAGACATAGAATTATTGAAACAAGAATCTGAAACAGCACTGGCTGCTAAAGATCCGTTTGTTACCCATTTGTCCTATGATTTAAGTGACAGCTTGCTGGATTCGTTACAAAATAACAACAACAAAACAACACATCACATTGATTGGCCTGAAATGGGCAAATTATTGGTGACAATACCGCAATCTGACGATGAGAAAATTACAAAGTCCTGTTTCACAATTGCCGAGGACAAAACTTATGCTCCGTTGGGCAAAGTTCCAACGAGACTCAATCATAAACGTGTTGATTTTAGTGAAATTAATATAAAGTCACAGATACACGAACACATTAAAGCAGCGAATACAGAACTTGACATTGACGATGACGAAGAGGAAGGACCTTTTACACCGATGCAGGCTGAATTATTTTCCGTAATTAATAATTATCAAGACTTGTACTTTACGGAACGAACATTTGAAAATGGCGATGAGATACGGTTTGTGTACGCGTTACATGCGATTAATCATATTTTGAAAACACGCACAAAAGTGTTGCATCATAATGCGAGGTTAGCGAAGAAAGATGACGTTCCGGAGGAATTTCGGGATCAGGGACTTGTACGGCCTAAAGTAAGTGTCTGTTATTGACGATAACAGAGTCCTCTAGTGGCAGTAACGTTAATTTTTGTGACATCTATAGACGCTAGTGCTAATCCTGTACACTGCTATACATGTAACTTAACATTACAGGATAAATTATAAATATAATATCTATTTAACTAACTTTTTATAAATCCATATAGAATGTTTCTTAAATTCTAACGTCTGCCGATCATATTACAATAATTCCTAATACTTAAGAAACATCGACTGTAACTTATTTAAATATTGTTCTTAGGTTCTCATTATTGTTCCTTTCCGAGATTCAGCGCTACGAATCGTTCGTATGTTGATCGATATCCTAGTGCCGGAAGAGAAAGGTCAAGTGATCAATAAAAACCGTTTTATGGATGATTTTACCGGTGGCGAGTTGATAATGCCGAAAAAAAATCGCAAACCCGAAGATTACGAACTGACGTTTACCGGTAATTGTGATGATACATTTAAAATCGGTATACAAGTTACGAAGAAGAGTTTGAAGGTAAGTATTATGTGTTATAACCTCGCTTGAAACGTGCAGGATTAACTATTCAGTTCATATTTTATTCTTTTGAAGATTACTTAGTTAATTTTTGATAAATCCGGTTAATATTAAGGTTACAAGTCAATTAGACTATGTTGAATGGGGAACTTGCACATTTTTTTCTAGTATTTTTTAAAATGTACATAAGTTAAAACAAATTCCCTAATTTTAATTTTTTTTTTTATTCACTAAATTATTGAAATTTTTATCAGTTAAACTCGCGCGAAAACGCCTCTGACGTCATTTTATTAATGAGAGAGAGAGCGTGTAGATAAGGACAGACATCTGTTTACACACACACACACACACATGCATTGCTGCGAACTGTCACTTTCTGTCAGCCACTGTCAGCGAGTGTTTTTAACGTGTTGATAAATGTTACTAAAGCCGGGTTCAACCATTTTGTTAATAAACGCAAACCAAACACTACCAAATCGCAACACGCTCGAACACGTTGCGATCATTACACACGAAAGCACGTGGCGCGTTGTTCCGTCTCGGCCGGTATAGTAGTACGCACATGATACTAGTAAAATTGCGTCATCTCTGTTTTCGTCATCTTTATTTGAAAATTTGGGATTTTCAAATCGTAATTACTGCTAATTGTTTAGTTTTAAAAATGTTGTTTTTACATATTATGGAATAAATTTAATATATACATCGGATAAAAGTGAAATAAAAAAAATTAAAAATGTATGCAAGTTCCCCTATTGACGAATGCAGAGGGACATACCAAAATATTACTTTATTTTTCAGTTATATGCTGATTTCTATTCATCCGATATTATCATAGCTTCTCCGTTGGGTCTGCGACTCACCGTTGGCGCAGAGGGAGAAAAAGAACGTGACTATGACTTTCTCGCTTCCATAGAACTCTTGATTCTGGATCAAACAGAACTGTTTATGATGCAAAACTGGGATCATTTAGTGCATGTGTTGGACCATCTGCATATGCAGCCAAAAGACTCGCACGGCACAGACTTTTCTCGTGTCCGAACTTGGTCATTGAACGGTTGGTCCAAGTACTACCGACAAACACTAATATTCTCCTCATTCCCTCTGCCCGAGATCAATGCCATCTTCAATAAAAAGTGTTTCAATTACACCGGATCCGTGCGCAGTGTGAATCCGATCACTTCCGGTGCCATTGTAAACGTGCACGTACAAGTACCACAGATTTACCGGAAGTTCGAAGCGAACAATGTTGTGGATAGTCTGAATGCACGGTTTGAATTTTTCATTAGCAAAATTCTACCACAGTACAAGGATAGTATAATGAAACAGTGTTTGATCTATGTACCGAACTATTTCGATTATGTACGGATCAGGAACCATTTTAAACGAGAAGATATTGGATTTGTACAAATATGTGAATATTCAAAGGTAAATAGATAATTTTACCTAATTCTTCCATTTATACGAATTCACATGAACGCGCATTTGAAACATTTTAAATTGTACTTGGAACCGCGCTTAACGAGCACAGTTCGTTTTAGAATCTTACTCGTAATGCGAAACACTCGTTAAGCGAAACAAAATGCTAAACACAGACCTGATGTAGCAGGCGCATAATCCGGGATATTCCCTCTCCTCGTTACTCTTCATACGAAACGTCGCTCATTAAATTTTTTACAAATTGTTTTGCTCGTTATGCGAAATATTAGTTATGTAAGGTGCTCGTTAAGTTAGGTTCCACTGTACTTGTATTGTTAGGTTAAAAACAGCATTAATTTGGCGCAATGTTAAGAAAATGTATGTCAGTACTATATATTGTTTGTAGGACGCTAAAATTGCGCGTGCGCGTGACATGTTCTATCACGGTGACGCCCACTTTATGCTCTATTCAGAGCGGTTCCACTATTTCCGACGGATACGTGTGAAAGGAATCAGACACATTATATTCTATCAGCCGCCAACATTTCCACACTTTTATTCAGAAATGTGCAACAGTATGCAGGTATACAAACATACATACAGGTATAACACATCCATCTAGATTACAGTGTACTCTGTAAGGTACAATGTAATAGAGAAAGTTGTGTTCATATATAAAGTTTCATTATAAATATAGTAAACATTGTATAATTTGGTCCATAATGGTGATAATATACATTCGTGTAGTTGAAAATTAAATGATAATCTTTATATATCAGAGTAGGGCACAAGTTTAACTTAAATCAAATTTAGCAAAAGCTTACAATATCGAAGTACACATTGCTTGTTCCTGTAACATTAATGCTACAATAGAGACAGCGTTCGATAATGTAGGGATTTGATTCATTCAAGTTGAACTTGCAAAACCCTGCATTAGCTCTTTAACTAAACTTTATTTGCTATGACAATATGTTATTTTTTCTGCCATACTATAGCTATGGTTATTTTCTTTGGTTTAAATTAAAAATAACTGGCTGAATCGAGTACTATTTGAGTAATATTATGATATGAATGTATTACAGGAAGCAAATCAGAATAAAAGGTCTGGCAGCATGTCCAATATGACTGTCACTGTCATCTATTCCAAGTATGATTCACAACAGATGTCTTCTATCCTAGGAAGCGATCGTCTACGACGGATGGCAACGTCATCGAAGAACTTCCATATGTTTACAAGTACTGATAGCTAGCATGCGTGTAGGTAATATACAATGTTTTGTTTTATACATTAATAAACTAAAAACATCGTACAATCTTGTGGTAATAACTTACATTACCTTAAATACAGACTTATACTTTCTGAATAGAACACTTTTGGATTTTGTAAGATGCGGTTTCAACTTAAAACTACACATTGCTTACCTGCCTTGCAACATTAATGATAGATTCAATATTTTATAACATTTTGTTTCATAAATATTGAAACCACCTCCTACAAAAACTCCAGTATTAGAATTCTAAACTTATGAATACTTTCTAATATTCAATCCATTCTTCCATTTTGATTCCTGCTCTATCGATTAGTTTCTAAAGCTAGCTATACACTAGCAAACACGCACACACTTCATTTATATAATGTCTCATTGGATACACTGTTAGTGTCGCTGTTGTACTTTGGAAACAAATGCGACAGGAACAGACCACGTTTCGTTTCGGCGGAAGCTAGTTCGTATAGTTCCTCGCCGGATGATTCGGTTGTAGAGGCCAGCACTGTCGTATCCGGTGGTTCGACTGTTGATAAACTCATTGGTAACTCGTCAAACGGCGGTGACTGTTGTAACCGTTGACTTTGAATGCCTAAAACATATAATCGACGACAAAATTATTATAGAAATAGGCGTATATTAAATATATAATATACAGTATAACCCGCTTATAATGGACTTGAGGGAACCAAGTAAAATCGTCCATTATAGTCGAGGTTCATCTCATCAGAACAATTACTAATGAAACAAATTTATATTTACGTATATTATAACAGAGTGTCCATTACAAGCGAGTTCATTATAGGTGGATTCCACTGTAATTATCACAACTCTTAATAACAATAATTAAGACTGCTGTTCACTAGTTACTAAGAGCTACTAAATATTTCTTCTAAATGTTACTATACAAACCTGTGTATTTTCATAGCAGTAATATAGTAATATTTTAGTACAAATATGTAGCAGAATTTAATAACTACTAAAATTGAAACTGTTCTATACTAATGCTATACGCAATTTTCCATAGTAACAAAGTCAAATTTAGTCACATTTAGCAACTCTTAGTAGCCCTGTTAATATCACTTTGTAAATAGCAATGTTAATTATTATTAGTAACAGTTGATATTGATAGTAGTATCAATATTAATGTGTGCGCTAATTTTAAATATAGAATATATGCAAAATTCATTTTCATTTGATTATAAATTTTGGCAACAGTGATTTTATTATGAATAGAATATCTGCACAACACGTGTATGTACATACATGTATGTATGTATGTATGTATGTACATAAAATGTATGTTTGAACCTAAATTAGTTCACTGTTTATATAACATTTTATTTTTAGACAGTGTTCACTGTTTTGCTTCTCGTTCAATATCGGTTTAATTTCCCGTGGGCCAGGTTTTTCAATAAATCTCTCTTATGTTTCTCAAGTTTATTGCGTTTATATAATATTTATTTTTGTAAAATCAACCGTTAAACGATACTAGATATTGTTTATTAATTTTTGTATTTACCAGTAAAATCACAGCGTAATTTCGCAGCATGACTACCTTCGCCGTGTGGTTTGACTTTCGGATTCCATATAAACATGTAGTACAGTGAGAGCATGATAGCGGCCAACGATACAGAGAACACATACGCAATAACTGTCAACACACGGACAGCTTTCTTCTTGTGCTTGGGTTCGTACAATCTGTCTTTCGCCTCGTCGCCGGCAAACTTGACATTTGTCTCCGTCGAAGTCTGTGTTTTAATCCATTGCGGCTGATCGCAATTTGATTTTATACTATTACTCAACGTTGATTTGCCTGACATTGTTTAAAACACTCGAATTTAGAATTAATGTAACGTTGACATGATACACAACCCCGGTTATAGACAGTAGTTTTTTCTCTGATATTTATTTATTAATCACAAATTTTTCTAACGCGTCATAATATACACAAAACTACACAATATACATATGCTATCTGCATATTATTATTTAAAACACTACTTAAAAATAACACAATGTATTAGCGCACTTATATTGATACAGATGGAAAAATTAAAGAATATATTTTGTATTTAAACACTTTTAAATTGTGTACAATATTACATAGAAACACGTATTCAGGATAATGTTATTTTTCTATAAACATATGTATGCATTACACAACACACTACGTTGTCTGGATACAACTGGATAATGTGTACAGAGAGCCGGTGTTCCAGAACAACCAGCAGTACTCGAACAGTTCCCTAGCAACTTGTATCCCATATTCTCTTGTAAACATACATACCAACATTAAATAGAATAATCGCTAGCATTATTACAAAGCTAAATAATAATTACACTAAAATATCCAGTGATAATATTACTTTATACAACTAAATTTCCGAATAAATCCGCGATAATATTTTGTATCTCCTGGAACCGAATCAATAATGGTCCATTTTTCAAGGCTACTGCGCATGAACAACACAGGGAGATTCTCATATGTTCTAGTTTTGACGTTTTATTTGTTTTGATTGAAAAAATGCATAATTGTCCTGCATTTTCCCTTGTATAAATCATTGTTATTACATTCTTCAGAGCCAGGGAATGAAATGTAACTTAACGAGTAGAGATTTAAATATAAATATCAATATTTCTTTTATATTTAATTAAAATAGAAAGTGAGCAGTATGCAACAAACATAGCAGATATGATGAGCGGGTTGCCTACATACACGTACAAGTTTATAAGATGCTAAATTTAAAAGTGTAAATGTACATATTCCAGTAACGTACACAGTAAATCATGTGTATGTGTATACGTTGACACTAAACATTATAAATTTCCATATGTACTATTTTAAGATAACCGGATCTGTAGGACACAAAAAATATACGCGAAATTCCTATCAAATATATATACAAATTAGTGTATTTCGGTAAAATATAATCGATTGCATTTATTAATAAGATAAACTCCATTTCGTAAATAGGGCATACTGATGTTCTAAGGTTTCCTTGGCACAAGGTAAAATTAAACAAATATATTCTAACACTTGTTTTAAATCATACACTTTTGAAATGCGTGTAGTGCATGAGGTTAG
>JAGJTL010005648.1:2866838-2880515 GCA_022063505.1 Calosoma granatense | reverse complement strand
ATGGTCAATCATTATAGTGTGATATTGTTTATAAATTGCAATAACAGTTGATATCTTATTAAATTCCATTGTAAGATAAATTTAGCAAATAAACAAATATTTCTATATAATATACAGCTATCAGTATGTGTGCATTTTGCGATAAACATGTTATCTATGAATTTTTAACGCTTTTATTGTCAATCAACAAAAAACAATTAGACGTTTTGCTATTTCACTAATAAGAGAGCTATATATAAATACTATATTTATATGCTAAAACTAAAGTATATAATCTCAAAAGGTATATTATATTAGTTTATCAAAACTAATAGATTAATCAACGTGTTTTAAAGCGTTATTTTCTGGCTAAAAATATATATTCATTCATTTAAAAATTACATTACAATATTTGATATTGGAATTATTCATTTAAAAATTACATTACAATATTTAATATTGGAATTAGAATCAGTTAGAGATGGTAGAGGAAAAGCATAACAAGTAAAATAATGTCTAATGATCCGGATATCCTGTGTGTGTATGTGCCTACGTCATATGGTGGCCGCGAAATCAGTACCGCAAACATCCTACACACACATACACACACACACATATATAGCTATATATGTGTGATAATATAACGATACTTGGAACTAAACAACTTCTACCACGAATAGACGATAAGGCAAGCTTATTTTTCCAAATATACATACTTGTGGCGAACTTACTTACAATTCTTCAATATAGTATTATTTTTAAAAGATGTCACTTCAAGGTCATCGTTGAACAGTACGAGCTAAGAGTTCAACCGGGCCCACTGTGTCCCAATCAGCAGCGTTATTTATTTAATTTTTATTGCGGCACATAATCTACAACTGTCAAATGTATGTTAATATTGTATATTTTAGCAATTTCTAAACATTTTAGGCAAAAAATTGTCAGACATCAACTCTATTTAATTTTTTCTCTCCTTTTATACGGACCTAATTTTATGTAGTAAAATTTAAAAAGTTTTAAAATTTTTCTTAGATATGAGAGACATGAGGTCAGCCATGATGGATTTTCTGTCAAAAATTTTAAATTGTCGCTATGCGCCCATGTGCCAGCTTGTAACGTAGGAGATAAGAAGTCGACGTACGTTATTGCAATAGTATCGAGTATAACGAGCATCATTTTGATATGCTTGTCGTAGTTTTGTTCGGACAGTTTAAAGACAAACGTGTCATAATCTATCTTTATCGCACTCATTCAAATGGCAGAAATAAATATATGTACCTATACGTTAATTCGTATATGATACAGATAACCTTGGAGTGACATCTTTTAAAAATAATACTTTACAAAGACTCCCAACGTGGAGAGATTTACTTGCAGTTAGAAGTTCATATATAGATAGCAGAGAATAACGAACTTGTAAATCAGATCGGATTACAGAAACCTTTTCAAATAAACTTCTTTGCAATAGGGATTTTGCAGAGTAACCCTTAATGTTTGCTTTGAGAGAACTCTTGAAAGGTTTCAGATGTGGTTTCAGCGCGTTGTCTATATAACAAGACTTCTCTTGGAAGAAGCAAAGAGTATTGAGATTTACAAAAATGCCTTACAAAATATACAGCACAAGTATTTAAACAAAACTCTATCTCTCAACGTAGAAAAGTATGTTTCATTATTCATGTGCTTAAAATAATCTAACATACTTGTATATACATTATTTCAATAATAATCAATGAGTTGAACACATCCTGATAATATTCCTTGGTTCAATTTAGAACCCGGCGAATCAAAATCCTCGCAATATCGAATGCTGTCCTCATTGTAGCATTAATTTTATGGTAGCGAGCCCTACAAAACCCCGACATATTGCATTGAATTATCAAACAATATTACTGACGATCTTATTTCACCGTAGAATTGAATTGGTCAGTTCTTATTAAGAAACTGAACTCATTTTCCCGTCTTCTGGAACAGTTCCAAGACGGCCAGGCCACAACGGAAGGGTGACCTCATTTATCAATAATCCAAACGTCACATTTATATATATGTGGCGCCGTAATTTTTTGCGCAACCTAGCAAAAAGAATCATTACAGGATCATTTGCAACTAACCTTTCTTTCAAAACTGAGAACCTTGTATTGAAATAACAGTAATATACTTTTAAATATTAAACATTGCTTGCTTCTTGCAAAATTGTATCGAAATGTCTAATTATATTTGTAGAAAATATATTTATACAAGTACAAATGAAGATCTAGTATTCGAAAGCTATATTATCAACAGCTGTTACCTATAATTGTAAATACTAAATAACGGAAATTGCTTTATACATGTGTATATATTTGCTTTCTCTCTCTCTCTATATGTGTGTGTGCGTGTGTGCTAATGGAAGGCATTGCGTATGGATATTTAAATGAGTTCAGTGAACCAGATGCGTTCAACGTGGTTCAACGTGTTTACGTGCGTGTACAGGGCATATGGCTATACCCAATCTATATACACTTACATATATAGCATTAAACATGTACGTGTTTGATTCGTTTCCTGCATTTCAAACTTATGTATGCAGTTGTCAGAAATTGATAAAAGTATGCTTTAATTAAAAAGTAATGTTCACTTGACAGTTCTAAACTTTTGAGGTTATACTTCTTCTATACAGAGAAGCTTAGATACAAGATTTGAAATTAACATTTCAACTTCAATACAATGAAAGACAAATACAAGTGACAGTGTAATGATTAATTTGTAACCACATATATCTGTATATGGAAATGTGTGATTAAACAACATTGGTCATTGTTCACGAGTGTTGTACGATGCAAATAACTCTATCAAACATAACTTAGTCATTAACACCGAGTTCAAAGTTCCGCATTTGTCATTAGCTAAGAAGATTGTTCTACATTTTGCGTGAATCAGTCTGAGTTTCTTCTAAATAAAATTACTAAAAGCTTTTTCCAATATATTATAGCTACAGTGTTAATTTGACTTGTATACTATGTTTCAAAATAATTGCACATTGACTTGACTTCGTAATGAGTGGGCCCCACCCATCACAGCGCGGGATGTTTTGCTACTATCAGGATGGTATTACCAAAAAATTTTAAGGAAGAATCTAGCGATTAGCGTAGAAAATTTGGAATATTGCAAAGCGAAAAATTGTAAATATGGCCCAATACTTTTACCCCTGTAATCCGTTTAAGAAACCGCTTGCTGTGAGGATGTTCAGGAGTCTTGTGTAATTATTTTGAAACGTAATTTTAGTATCGACATATGAACAGTAGAAAAAGAGTTCAGAACCCCAGGAGAAGAGGAAGAAGGCGAAAAACTCGCATGGATTTGCAATTGCCTTGGACATTTTCCAAGTAGTATACGCTTTGATTAGTTTCGCTTTCAGAAATAGGACAGTTCTAGTTTGATGAGAGCAACTTTGCCAACTGCAAACACAAACCAAAACATGCCTAATTGAAATCTTATACCATGGCGCTTGTTTGTGCCAACAATATTAATTATATTTCCCTGTAATTATGAAAGATTCGCAAGGGTAGAATAAATAGCATTAATTTGACAGTTGTATAATACTTATTAATTATACATATGCCTGTAATTATGAGAGTTTTGCAATGGTAGATATTACAAGATTTTATAGAAAATTCATATTTGTTTAGCACTGCACCCGATTTTTAACGAACCGCCACTGTACACCGCGTGTTTTTTATTTAAAACTATGATATAATTGCGCTATAAATAACCTTTTCCTGTACATTTTACACAGATGCCTTTCCGTAATAACAATTCACGAATGATAACAGAATCTTTTAGGGAAACCACTATAAATTATTTCAATTTCAAATGTCATAAACAAATTAATATATTGCGCAGTATTTTCTTGAAATCGTGAATCAAAATCCTGCAATATTGAATGCTGTCCTCATTGTAGCATTAATGTTATGCGGGACAGGTAAGCAACGTGTAGTTTTGTTTGAATATTGTAGGAATTTTGAGTTGTAAATTGTACCTGGAAATCCGACATTGGTGTTTTAAATAAATTACAAATATTCTTACAAAGTTATAGTTTTGTTTCATATAATAAAGCTCACTAAAAATTGACTAAACAATTCTTTTTTAGCATAAGTGCTTCAGTACTAGCGATGTAATGTTTTAAATATATTATTAATTATATTGTTTTAAATCACAATATTTATTTTAAATAGCTACACACATTGTGTCATCTTCAGGCTAGATATTTGCCAACAATATTGTACTGAAGATGACACGATGTGTCGAAACATGTAGCTATTTAAAATAAATATTGTGATTTAAAACAAAATAATTAATAATATATTTAATATGTATATTAACTATCACAAAGGAAACGAAGAAACAATTATATATTTGATGTAATGTTGGGTTTTTTATACTTAAAATCCCGTGTTTTATTTACAGATATTGCCATGGACTGGTCTGATCACGCACTCTGGTGGCCTGCGAGAAACAAATGGCTGTCGCATACACGTCAAACACTGGACCAATGCGGTGTCCAGGCTGACGCAATGCTACACTTTACGCCAATGCACAAATGTCTTCGTGTACAATTGCCCGATTTACGTTATCTCGATGTGAAAGCCGATTTTTCCATTAAAACATTCAGTGCCGTGATGCAACTGTGCAAGGAACTCGGCATACGACACCCGGAAGAATTAAGTTTCTCCAAACCACTGGAACCGAATCATTTGAAGTATAATTTCAAAGATTTACCGAAGAAACATCGTGAACAGAATGGTCGTCAACAGTTGTACCCGCCACCGGATACAAATACATTTATAGCTAACCATAGTCCGGACGGGAGTACGGGCAGTTTAGACCGGAGTCCGGCACCGTTCATGTGTGCACCGGTCACACCGAGTCGTGCAAATCCACCACCTACTTCTACGCCAATCAGTTCACCAATGGGCACGTGGAAACGTGGCAACAACGGTTATGGAGATATGAGCAACGGTAGTTACTCGCCGAATGCTAATAACAGTCTGAGCCTGGAACAATTGAATGGCTCGCTGGAGAGCTCGTTGGCACAGAGTCCGGCGGTGCCGAATCCAGAAGCACGCAGTCACCTGGTGCGGCCGAAGAGTCTTGTGGAGAAAGCAAGAATGAATGTGGCGTAAGTAGCCAGTGTGATAGTATTAAGCTTGAATTACATTATACTTTTTTCATACTAGAAACTAGTACAAGTTTTTATACTAGAATATAGAATAAAACTTGGATGCAAGATAGTAAAGTAAAGTGTGATGTAAATAGAGGTATTTGTGTTCTTTGTCTAAAACATTTCTACCAACGTCAAAGCTGGTCAAAGCGTATTATGGCGTATTACACGTATTCAGTTTTTAGGTTGGTATCAACCAAAATTGTGGTTAGTGCACATGTCAAAGTATTGAACTTGGATGAAAAATAAGTCCGGATCTAGTTTGTAATAAAGTATCTAGTATACAAACTTTGATAAGATTTTAGCTGATTTACATTATCCAAGTTTCATACTAGGTGCTAGTATTGAAACTTGTACAAGTTTCTAGTATGAAACTTGGATAATATAATTCAAGGTTTAAATAGTTTATCATATATAATATTTATAGTGGACTCAAATAAAATAGTTATAAACTTCTTATACAATTAAATAGTTTATTAGAAACAATATTCAGTAGTTATTGCTGAGCACACGTATCAAGACTCCATATCAGAACTAAACTACACATTCCTGCAATATTTTCATACTGTACTTGTACATCAATATAAAACACATTTAAATTAACATGATCTTCATTTTAAATCCGTGAATCAAATATCAAAACGAAACTACACACGTTGCTTGTCTGCGCCAGTAACATTAATGCTACAATGAGGAATAGATTTAATAATATAAGGTTTTGAGTTAAATTAAACCTGCATATTACTACAAGATTATTACAACAATATTTTCCTTACGATCTAGACTTAATATTCATTATATAGATATATGTTAATGTAATGTTCTCTGTGTACAGTTGGCTTGACTCCAGTCTGTCCATCATGGAGCAGGGTGTGCAGGAGTTCGACACGCTGTGTTTACGTTTCAAATTCTCCTCGTTCTACGACCTGAATCCCAAGTATGATGCAGCGAGAATCAATCAGATATACGAACAAGCCAAGTGGCAGTTATTGAACGAAGAAATCGACTGTACCGACGAGGAAATGTTGATGTTTGCTGCGCTACAAGTAAGTATCAACTCTTGATCAGACTCTTAGCAATAATTCGTAACTTTTACGGGACGAGCGGAGATGTACACTGTTTTTTCCGCTGGACTATTGAGGGATTAACAGTGCCCGGAGGATATACGAACAGATTAACTGATATATCAAATATAAAATTATTTAATCGACAATCGTATGTCTTGCTACAAGTGTATATGAATAATATGTTGTATTATAGTTACAAGTCAATCTACAAGCCAACACACCCCAGCCAAACATGGAGAATGGCAGTGGTATGTCACCAGTAGCTGAAGATGACATCGATGCAGCACTCACCGACCTCCAGGTGTCTCTGGAAGGTTCCAACATAAGTTCCCTGTCAAACGATATTACACAAGTGCCTGAATTGTTTGATAATCTGCGTTTTCTCAAGTAAGCAACAAATACATATATACATTTGTTATTAACAAATCTCTGCCTTGTATTATTTACAAAAATTTTTGAAATCGGACGATGTTACAGACATCATACCGAACACTATAGCTCTTCGACAGGAGGTCGATGAGCTAAAAAATAGCTGTGTTCCTAAAGCGTATTATCAATACAAATAATAAATGTGTTTCTACATACATACATACATAACACCACGCCTTTCCCATTACTGGGGTAGCATAAATGTTTCTTTCTTCAAACATAAATGTGTTCCTAAAGCGTATTATTAATACAGAATGTTTTGATTTTATTCCTAGGCCCAAGAGATTCACACTGAAAGCATTCAAACGATACTGGTTCACGTGTCGAGACTTGAACCTGATGTTATACAAGACACAAGAGGATGCAACAGCACCCAACGTAGCGCCTGCGCACCACATAAACTTGCGCGGCTGCGAGGTGACACCGGAGGTGAATCTGTCACAGAACAAGTACGGTATCAAACTGGAGGTGCCCAGTGCTGAGGGGATGACGGAGATGTGTATACGCTGCGATAATGTAAGTATTACTTACATCTGGAGATAAAATAAACACTTGTATGAAGCCGAGTTCAACTTAAATAAGCGAATAAAAAACAGACAATATCGAATATATCCTCATTGTAGCATTAATGTTATGAGAACAGATAAGCAGTGTGTAGTTTTACTTCGATATTTTATTCGCATCGTACAAATCCTGGTATTGGTATGTTTAGTAAGATATAGTAACAGTATTTAGTATATTTAGCAAGATATATAACAATATATAGTATGTTTAGCAAGATATACAACTATATTTAGTATGTTTAGCAAGACATATAACAATATATAGTATGTTTAGCAAGATATATAACAATATATAGTATGAAGTAGTTTTTTCATTTATTTCGTAGTAATTTATTTTTATATAAATAATATTAATAAAATTACTTTCTTTTTAATACGTATTTAATTAAATATTTTAATGTTTATCAAGACATAGTAACTTTATTTAGTAAGATGTATAACTGTATTTAGTATGTCTAGCAAGATATATAATTATATAAAGTATTTTTAGTAGGATATATAACAAGGTTTAGTATATTTAGCAGTTAATATTAGTGTATTTAGCAAGATTTATAATAAATATTGTTGATTACAGGAAGAACAGTATGCCAAATGGATGGCCGCCTGTCGGCTCGCCTCCAAGGGTCGCTCGCTCGCCGACAGTTCGTACGAAACAGAAGTACAGAACATCAAGAGTTTCCTGCAGATGCAACATCCGGCACCAGCACCAGCCATCAGTCCTGCCAACCTGGACATCCAGCCCGAGGACTACGTGGCGCCGAAGTTTGTACGCAAGATGAAGGGCAAAATTGTCAATCGTATCCTGGAGGCACACGCTAACGTCAAAGACTTGCCGCTCATAGAAGCCAAGTTAAACTTCATTAAAGCGTGGCAATCGCTGCCGGAATATGGAATAGCATTGTTCGTTGTCAAGTTTATGGGCCAGAAGAAAGAAGAACTGTTGGGCGTTGCACATAACAGACTGATGAAGATGGATCTGAACACGGGTGATCATTTGAAGACGTGGCGATACAATACTATGAAGGTATGTATACGATCTTATGATTTAACTTACTATACCTTTCTGAATTACAATTGACGCTTTCTGAATTACATATGACGCTTTCTGAATTACAGTTGAAAAAGATGTAGAAATACTTAGTTAATTTACTCATGTCATTACTGTTTAGAGAAAATTTAGCACTGAACTTTAAATTCTGTTAATATTTATCTTAGTTTCAAATTAAGAAACTAATATTCAGTTTCTAGGACGCGAGTTCAACTTAAATCCACGAATCAAACACAAATCATTGTAGCATTAATGTTACAGCGGGGACAGGTTATCAACGTGTAGTTTCGTTTTGATATTGTAGTTTTGATTCGTGTATTCAAGTTGAACTCGCGCGGCTTATAACACCCAGCATAAACTGAAGTATGTACTTATATTTGATTACTAAACCTTATATTTACTAATAATGTAGCTTGTTTATGAATTAAATATTGAAGAAATAGTAGCAGTATGTTTATAAACTATAGTATTCAAATCTTAATAATATTATTTAATATTTCTCTGCTCATAATTCTATATAATACAACTAGCAAATACAGTGAAACCTCGCTGAACGAGCATAATCTGTTGCAGAATCTTACTCGTAACGCGAAACACTCGTTAAGCGAAACAAGATGCTACGTGCAACGATTGCTAAACACAGACTAATGTAGCAGTTTTTCTCTCTCCTCTTTACTCGACGTGAAACGTCGTTCGTTAAGCGAGTCATTTTTACAATTTGTTTGCTCGTTATGCGAATTGTCGGCAATGCGAGTTGCTCGTTATGCGAAATACTCATTATTGAGACGTGCTCGTTATGCGAATTACTCGTTATGCAAGTTGCTCGTTAAGCGAGGTTACACTGTACTTGTATTGCTAGATTAATTAAAGGTTGTTTAACAACAAATACCCATGTATATTATCAATTCTAGGCGTGGAACGTCAACTGGGAGGTAAAACATATGATGGTACAGTTCGAAGAGCAGAATATCATCTTCAGCTGTCACTCTGCTGATTGCAAGGTCATCCACGAGTTCATCGGTGGTTATATCTTCCTCTCAATGCGATCCAAAGAAGCCAACCAAACACTGAACGAAGAGCTCTTCCATAAACTGACAGGCGGATGGGCCTAACCCCACACACACATAACCTCTCTCATGTACATACACATACATACATACATATACATGTATTCTTATTATTTCATAATGACTTCTACTGATAATGCCATTAATTGTATAGAAAATTATGACATATTTACAAAAAAAAAATGTTTGCTTGTGTAAAAATAATTTTGACAAAACTAATTTCAGTGTTTTTTTAGAAACATTGTGAGCGAATTACAGTACGATTAACTATTAATTTTAACAGTAGGAAAAACAACTAAAACTTAGTGTCCCAGGTTCAAACCCCGGCCAGGGAACTTTGATTTTTATTTTAAAATAATATTTTCTAAATGTTTAACTCTATATTTAACAGTAAACTAGTATGAATTTTAATTGAAATAAGAGAAATTTGTGCCTAAAATGCGGAAAAATTGGCTAAAACCTTGTGCCTAAATTGTAAGACTTAACATACGTTACAGTTGCCTTTACATACTAATTTTTGACTTTATTTTTACATTTGTTAATAATATGTTGAAATATAAATATATATACGAATATACATTACATTATAATATACCTATTATGTATTATGGATATACTAATTTTATTTATATACATATATTTTATCGTTAAAAACAAAATGCTTGTATGTTATTATTTGTAAAGAAAAAATATATATATTTAGTAAATATACACATCTAAAATACTATAATAATAATTTAATTCATATATCTAAATACGTTTATGCTTGCTTGTGCGCGTTAACATTGAAATCAACAGACGTTTATATTCATTTGTTTGTGTGTGTTTCGTATCCTAGCAACCAAATAATCAATAAACAACCGAGTTGCTATGCCGTAACAATGTCCAGGCGAAAAAATTATGAAGAACATTTCAAGTTGACGCGTAAATAGTATAAAATGAACGGTAACAGTTTACAAAAATAAACCAGTAACACAATAAATAGATAGATATATAATTATGAATAAATTGTGCAATGAATCTCTATACATACTTTGACATATACACACAGAGCTGTCAAATAATCATTACTCTTTTGTTATATTAACTATACACCAATGTTGATAATTAAGTAAATATGTTATTTGGAAAGAAACTTATATCTCTAACATATGTAGTTATTAAACAAATGCAGATTAAACGATATTGTTTCAAAATATATTGTTTTACTTACCTTAAATTTTCCATAAATCAGTCAATTAATTTATTTCTTCAAATACATGACAGGTATAAATACTCTACTCTGATTGGTTGACACAGCTTCCGATAAGAGCAATGTGTTAGAAGAGTGCAGACAATGAAATGTAGAGAACGACACTGTTATACGAAATGGAATGGATGGTTAAACATGGTTCTGAAATAAGAATATGTGTAAATGTGTTATTAACATTGTACATGTCTTTATTTTAATCATACTGATTTATTCCTTAAACACTAAATGTTACATGATATCACATGTGTCACTTGCACAAAATGAATGTTGTACATTATTATTGACCTCACGTCGATGTATGACGCCCGTACAAGTACTTGGAAACTTAACCTAAAAAACCGCATCGCAATCCACTTTCATCACAATACAATCAAATCTTTCAACACACAACAATCATCTTCCTCTCTTTCTTCAAGTCTACTAATATCGCCCGAGTTAATTCTGCATGCAGCTGTGTGTGTGTGTGTGTGTCTTTATTTCCGTGTTTTTTTCCAGAATTTTGATGAAAATGGACTGCAACGCCATCTTGTAAAACGCACTTTATGTTGATGTTTATTTTGACTATTGCAATCTTATCAAAATATCTATGGATTCCATACACCAGTGTCAAAGTTCTTCTTTGTTTTAGAATCAAAGCACAGCAATGAATTGTTGTATTGTTACGTAAAATATTTATCTCAATTGATGATTGCCTTTCGAAAAGTATTATTTATTTATAGGTAGACGTATGTATGTATTGTAGTTTGTAAGAATATTGAAATAAAATTGCAATTTGAAAAAAGTCGCCGAGTTTAACATATCTTATAATTTCTTAGTCGATTTAAGTAGTATAAATTGTGCCCTTTGTTTGTTAAATTCACAGAAATCGGCCAAAATTAACACGTTTTAACAGTTGACAGTATATAGAGTTTGACAGTTGCTGCTGGCTATCAAATATGGTGGCGGCGGCGGCCGCTATTGCTGCTCTTTACAACTGAACGCAACCCTTTTCTGACATTTGTTTCGTTTTAAACGTCTGTCTGTCTGTCGGTTGAGATGGTTGAAATTTTGTGAAAATTTAAATGATTTATTTAGTTTTCTCAAAATTATCACAGATACCACACACAACGAATTAAAAACACAATTGTCGTTTAATCATAATATTAGCATCAGTATGTGTTTGCTCTGATCTATATTTTGTTATTTAGCAATTATGTTAGATAAAAAATATATATTTTATGTATATATACTTTTTTGTTTACATATTAATGTACTTGTTTTCACACATTCATCATTTATTTATTAATAAGTATTTTCACTTAACGTAATTAATTCCATTTGTAAAAGTTGCAAGTTTGAGCACAATGTTTTCATAATTAGAAACAAATATTTGTCTATATGTATGTATATATGTATGTATGGAAGATTCTCGAATCCAACAGTAAATCAAGTGGAACACTGAATTACTATTGAATTTCAGAATCTATATAGTGAATTGTATATCTGTCCATTTGCTAGACAATTCCTTAGATTATTCCCTGTTATACACTGTCTTTTACTAAACGATATAATGGACAGACATTCTACAGCCATAATACATACTCTTTTAGCGCCATTTTGGTGCACCGTACAACTTCGAAATTATATTTCTGTACAAATAAAATAAAGTATGATCCAACGAATACAATTATAGCATAATAAATATCAAATTAATTTGTAATTAAAAGATTAATTGAAATATAATCTGTAATCTTTTGAATATTTGATATACGTAACAAAAATTAACACATCATGATGAGTTTAAACTTGTATCAAGTATTATATTGTAGTGTAATATGTATGTAGTGAAATATAAATATCGAAGTTGTCCACTTTGTTAAAAATCTTTATTTTCCAAATATTCTGGTTCCATTATGAAAAATGTCATGGCAAGAGTTTTTTTCTATAAATTCTTAAAATTAGTTATTTTTTAGATGTGCCATTATCAGTTAGCTCTGTTATTTAGGACGGTATGCAACGAGTATCATTCACTCATTCGTTATTTGCAAGAAAATACCAAGTATTTGCTGTAAACAATATCTCAAATAAACAAACATAATACAAACACTGTCATCTGTCGAATTCAACGCTCAGCACAGAAATTCAACTGTCACAAACAAAGTGTCACCATGGAAACAAACATAATGTTAGGTTAGAATGCTGAATGTAGCGACAAATGACGTTTGAAAGTTTCGTGTTACTTTTGTCGCGTTTATAATGATTAACAAAAATAATAATACTGGCTCGTGTTGAAGTGCTGTCTGATAATGGCGACAGTAAAAATAAGACTAGACTTCTTATTCTCCCAGTAATTGTGCTACGCAGCTTATGTGTGTGTGTGTGTGTAAGAGAAATATTCAAGTTTACAATTCTGACATTCGGCGCCAAGTTAACGTGAAACTATACACAATATCACGGCTATCGAATGTTAAGAACTAATATATTATTACGCTTCATAAGAATCTTGAATCTGATAACCTTGATACTGTTTACAATGTCAAAAGTAATAATCGAATGTCAGAATAATCTTACAGTTCGTGTGATTATAAAAATAAAAGTTGTAGGCCGTTCTAAGAGGTTATAAATATCAACTATTAATCTTACGTGTTCCACCATCATTTTTAAAGAAAAAAATTGGATTACAACCAAAATGTAAGTACTGTTTTTAAAACAATTTAAGTACTGATTTTGTTTAAGATATTTCAACCAATTTTGCATAAAAAATTCTAGATTTAAACCCAGAAATTATGTATTAAAATTATAACTATAATGATTGATTATTATAGTTATAAATTTATTTACATCTTTATGATTTTGAAACACGCAAAATTAAATAATTCAACTGTCAATAATTAGCGAAATAAATGTATGTATGTATGTATTTTTCGTTTGTTTTTTGTTAAATTCAAAAGCACCAACGAATCTGGGAGAATTTAATAGTATCTGTTAGTGTGGTATTGCCAACCTTATAATTGTAATAGCCGTCAAAATATTGTTTGACATTTCGTTCTTCTTCTTCCTCTTTTTAAAATAGAAATTAACATTTTATATATATAT